>JAQFYP010001206.1:0-16609 GCA_034694865.1 Bilobella braunerae
ACAAAATTTGGCGCATGTAGCTCTAGCAGTTTTTTCAGGCATCGATCACAGACAGACAGACAGACAGACAGACAGACAGACGAACGATTTTATAGTATAGATATTTTTGTTCCAGAAAATTTCTAAAATTTATTTTAAAACATAAATTGATCTAGTAAGTTGGCAACTGCTGTTGCAAAATCGAGAAGGATTTCAAATTTCTAAAATTTTCAAAATCGAAGATACATTTCAAAATTCATTTTTTTAAAGTTTTCGAAGTACAGTCAGCAAAGTCATAAAGACGAACTTTTCAAGTTACGAAGTTTGTGCCAGTCATCTCAGCGTCTACAGTTCCATGCAAATTGTCATCATTTGTACTTCACTTCTAAGTAAAAAATGAACACATGAACATGAAAACTTTGTTCATTCTAGTAGTAGTGAGAATAAAATATGGTTTATTCACTAGTATATATGTGAAAAATAAATCTTAAAAGTTAGTTATGCTTATGGGTTAAACGGGGTCAGTCAGTAGAAATTTAAAGTGTCCAGAGACGACGTTGCGCTGCGTTGTTGTAGAGTCACGTACAAAAAAATGAGGAGGCGATTTACGTTCTTGTGATTTTGATGGTGGGCGTGGTTGGTTTTTGATGAAAAGTTTTATGACATCAAAAATTATTGTTGTTTAGTTCTTGTGATTTTCAATTCGCTGTTCCAGCTTGGTGACTTCGTTTCTGATGGCGGAGGGGAGATCGGAACCGATGTTGTCATCAAAGTACTTTTTGATTTCAGAGACCTAAAGAACAGAGCAGTGATGTCATTTGTCATCAATTACAAAGTGATGTCAATTTTCATCGAATGCAAAGTGATGTCAATTGTCATCAATTACAGTACCTCTTTGGTCCAGAAGTCCTTTGGTGTGCTGAAGAGCTCTTCCCAGTTGATGTTGGAGAGACCGTCCAAGTTGAATGACTCTTTGGTAGGGACGTAGCCGACGGGAGAGTTGACGGCGACATTGTTGCCGTCAATTCGTTGCAGAATCCAGTCGAGGACGCGGACATTGTCACCGAATCCTGGCCACATGAAGTTACCCTAGAAGGATAAGGATGTGAAATTTTTGAAAAATGCAAATAATTTTTTTAGAAAAGTCTAAAAGCGTTTATTTTTTAAGTTTAAAAAAAAACATGTCATGTACCTGGGTATCCTTGCGGAACCAATTGACGTGGAAAACGCGTGGAAGTTTGTTGTTGGCATTTCGGCTGAAGCTGAGCCAGTGGTCGAAGTATTGGCCAATGTTGTAGCCAACGAATGGCCTCATGGCAAAGGGGTCGTGCATCACAGCCTTGCCCTGTAATTAATTAAAGTAATTAGTTAGTAAAGTAATTAGTAGATGATTTCACATAGTTAACTTCCGATTACCTTAAATTCAGCTGCAGCGGTGGCCTCTGACCTCATGGAAGCTCCCATAAAGACACCGTGATTCCAGTCAAGGGCTTCGTAGACGAGCGGAACGCCCTCTGGACGGCGACCGCCAAAGAGAATGGCGTCGATTGGAACGCCCTTGGGATCCTCCCATGCTGGGTCCTGCGTTTTAAAACAAATATTTTAAAATTCCATTTAAAAAAATCCTTAAAGTTAAAAATCACAATTTTAAAATATATTTTGAACTTTTTTGAAAATTGAAAATTATGAAGGTAAAATTCCTTACGAGGATTGGGCACTGTGACGCTGGAGAGCAGAACCGTGAATTTGGGTGAGCTGCCTTTTCTTCGCTGCCTGGAGCCCATGGTTTTCCCGTCCAGGATGTGACCTTGACATTTGCGTTGGGCTTGTCCATGCCCTCCCAGTAGACACCGCCGTCGCTCGTGTAGGCAACGTTGGTAAAGACGGAGTTCTTGAAAATCGTGTTCATTGCAACGGGATTCGTCTTGGTTCCCGTTCCTGGAGCGACTCCGAAGAAACCGTTCTCAGGGTTGATAGCGCGCAATTGCCCAGTTTCATCGAATCGCATCCAAGCGATGTCGTCTCCGACACATTCAACCTGGAGAAAGAATGGTTTTTAGCGTGGGTGAAGTAACTATTTTCCTATGTTTGTAGGAACTTTTTTTTCAGCATAAGCTGCCGTTTTCAATTTTATCGCAATTTCTGAGCTCTCACCTTGTATCCCGGGAGTTGTGGCGTCAACATAGCCAAATTCGTTTTTCCGCAAGCGCTCGGGAACGCTGCAGCGATGTAGCGCTTGACGCCCTGTGGATTCGTAATACCGAGAATGAGCATGTGCTCGGCGAGCCAGCCTTCCTTCTTGGCCATGTATGAGCCCAAGCGAAGGGCGAGGCACTTCTTGCCCAACAGTGAATTTCCGCCATATCCTGAGCCGTAGGAAATGATTTCATTGGTTTCTGGACGGTGAGTGATAATGGTCTGGGAGGGGTTGCAGGGCCAGTTGTTGATTGGGGGCGTGGTCATGGGTAGCGGCTGGCCAACGGAGTGTAAGCACCTGGAGGAACAGTTCGTAATTAACGTTAATTGTCCAATTAGTATTAAGTATTAACTTAAATAGCTTAGTTAGTAAATTGACTTAAGACGACTTACCGAACAAAGTCATCATCTCCCAGGGCATGGAGCACTTCTGTTCCCATGCGCGTCATAATTTTCATACTCGCAGCGACATAGGGAGAATCCGTCAACTGGATACCGATCTTGGACAAGTTGGATCCAACTGGTCCCATGGAGAATGGAATGACGTACATGGTTCGGCCTGGAAAAGTAATGAAATCGCTTTAGAAATGCTGTTCAAACTGTAAAAAAAAAGTACTGCCAGTATTTCAGTATTGCCAGTGTTTGCAGGATTGCTAGGCAAAGTTCTGAAAAATTGCTCTTAATTCGGCAAATATTACAGCAACGTTTTTAAAAAATGTAAAACCAATGAGTTGAAGCGTTGGTTTTTAAATGAGTTTAGAAAGATTTAGAGTTTGAAAAAGAGTTAATTGGGTAATCTAAGTTAACTATTAAGTTAATTATTTAAATTTACTTATTTTAAATTAATTAATTACCTTCCATTGTCTGAGGGAATCGATCTGTGAGCTCTTGGTCGAGCTTCTTGGGCGACATCCAATTGGGCAGGGCACCTTTGTGAGGGGCGTTTCCCCGTGGAACGACGTCATTTTCATTTTTGGTACTAATGAAGGTACGTGACTCTACGCGAGCGACATCGGCCGGATCAGTGTTGACCAACCAACTGGAACAGTCAAGGTGACATTGACATAAGTGACGTCAAGGAAGGGTGACATTGACATTTATGTCAATGACAATGAAATGACATAATTTGCTATCGGTTAATTTACCAATTTTCGTATTTTGGAAGAGGGTGAGCCATCCCTTGTGACTCCATAATTTCCATCAATTTGTGATGCTCGCGATCGCTGCCATCGCAGACGTGGATGTCCTTTGGATTGCAAAGACCAGCACATTCCTCTACGAATCCGACGACCTACACAAAAAATTATCAAAGGTCAACTTTGGAGTGTGAAATGGACAATTGGAGGTCATTGGAGGTCAATTTGAAGTGCCGACATAAGGTGCGTAAAAGAGGATCAAGTGAAGTGTCGACATTGCAGAATTGCACAAGACTTTGACCTCTATGACCTCGTCGGCCTTCTATGAATAGAAAGCACGTTACCTTCTTGGGTAATTCGAGCGTATTGGCCTTTGTGGCTGGAACGACGGAGAGGGACCGAACAGCCGTGGCCATTTGAATGCCAATCGCTGAAAATTGTGGGGAGGAGGAAAGGCATTTTGAGAGAGCCAATCCCGTGTTGCATCTGCAAAAAAAAAAAAAAAAACGATTTTTAAATTAATTTTCATCATTTTCATCAACTTTTAGCATTTTTCATAACATGCCAATTTCTATTTGCCAAAACACTTGAGCCAAAACCGTTCAAGAGCTACACGTAATTCGGGGTAATAAGTTTGTATTATTTGCATTTGCCCCAATTTATCGCCTCGCAAAAACTATCGCTAATTCGCAAAAACTTATCGCTAATTCGCAAAAATACTTATCAATCGCTCTTGTCCAGTTGCTACGCTGGAAAAGTTCGCAAGGTCAAATCTTGACTTTCTACAAGATTTATAGTGGACTAGTCCAAAACACTTAAATTAATCTTTACTACAAGTACTACTCTCGAGAAGCTTATCGTAGCGTTCAAGGTGGGGCACTTTCGCAACCAACAACTTTTCCAGTGGCTCATTATCATAAACCAGCCTCCAGCCTCGACCAATCAGAGAGCAGGAGGTGGAAAACGGCTTTTTTAGAAAAATAAAAAAAAGTATGACGCTTTGCGACACGCTTTGCACTTTGAAGGTGAAAGTTGGTTTTAATAAAATATCTGAAATTGGCAATTTCGCCAAATCGCATTTTCTAGGTAATTGATTTCAAGTGTCATCAATACAAAATTACTTGAGAAATGCTATTTTGAAGAGGCCTGCGCCGCACTCGATTATTTATTTACACAGGCGTTTCAATTTGACCTTGACAAAATACTAGAGACCTGTCCACGAAAGGTGCCTACTGGAGCGTTCCAGGAAAGTGCGCATTGTGCTCCTGCTAATTAGCATTTACCTTGGGCTGCTTTGAAAAATTACGAATTTTTGTATTTCTAAGCACGAGTCCTGCGCCTACGCTGAACTATTGCCAAAATTATAATAATGCTGCGCGGTTTATTTTGGCCTTTCGCTGGTTTGCTAACCGGAAAAATCTGGTAAGGACAAGAATCGATGCCATTATGCAGAATCTGGCAAAGCGTTTGCCAGTGGTAATGGTTTTGCGGAAAGTGGCGCTGAACAATGGAAAGTGACACTGACAACTTTTCCGATCGATTATCGACTCTTGCATAAATTACCATGTGACGTGTCACTTTTTTTGGGGTACCCTACACGATACGCCACGGTACAATGTTTGTGGGTGATGAAATTATATGGGCTATTCTCGCAATGCCGCATTGAGCAAGATGAGCCATAAAGAGAAAACGCCTTATGATGAATGCCAAAGAGATTTGTTATAACGCTCCACGTTACCATAATGCTACCAGCTGATTTTTTAGAAAAGAAGGGTAAAATTTGGATTTAAAAATGTTTTTTAAATAGAAAAATGCAGTTCTAAATGGGAATTCTAATAATAGCCTCGGGTGCTGTATAGTTTTTTTTTAAACATTTTTTGAAGTTAATATTTGGGAAGGCGATTGAGTAAAAACGATTGTTCCACTTACGCTGCGTGTCTGACGAGAGCCATTGTATGTAAATTTCTGGACGAAGTATCTGTTTGAAAAATGTTTCAATTAAATGAAATTTGAGTTTTGAAGTGTCAAATTTGACTGTAATTTAGTCCCATGTAATTTTGGGAAGTGCACTACTAACCACTTCAGGCTAGTGAAAGAGGCCGAGGAAGAGCTTGGCTCCAATATTTATACCAAAAGAGACCCATAGGCCACTCCGGTCCAAGCTCCCAAACCTCTTAGCCAATAGCAGAGCAGCGTCACTACTTGGCGTCATTAACTAACTGCAATTACACTTTTGAGTCCAATTTTAACTGTAGTTGACTCTAATTTTCCGTTAATTGTCAAAAAACTTATTTATTATCTATCTACCTTTATAGCTATTTTTGTTTTAAATACCAGAAATCAAGCATCTAGCAAAAAACCTGTTAATTAGTCAACTAATTACTAATTTCAACAATTTATTATAAAGTTTTAAATTTTATTTTGAGATTAGTGCAATTTAACAAGTTTCCAGGTGACGAGTGCAACTGAAATTTTATATTACTAAAAATAATAAAGAAAAATTTATTGAATTTTCGTTCGGCGTCTGTTTTGTGCATAAGGTGTAAGGTAATCTCAATTTTATGTTCAAGTTAGATGTCATCTAATTAAACTTTTCTATTTTCGCAATTCAAATTTCAATATTACGAAATAGAAGTTCTTATAATTTCTTTAATTGAAATCTTGTTCGGCGTTTATTTTCCACATAATGTGTGGAATTTATATTATAATTTTCTATAGCGCTGAATCACAACGCTGGAAAAATCTAGTTTTTTTTTTTAGATTAAGCTGCGTTTTTTTCGCAAAGCTAAAAATGAATTGCAAATATGTAATAGAATTGCTTCAGTTGCAAAGGATAAAAGAATGGAGGCGTTCTCATTGGTCCACGAGTGAGCGTCAGGCCCCCATTTTGGACCAATGAGATTACGTCGTGCTTCAACCTGGGGTCAGTTCCAGCGATCCTGCACAAGGAGACGAGTTAAGAGGTGACGATAAAGGATGTTACAATTAAGAGGACCATTTGTCAAAAGCCCTTTGCACTGCAAGGCAAAGTTGAGCGTCTCAATTTAGGTGGCAATTGAAGGGTCCAAAGTCCAAGAGTCACTTTTAAATGTTACTTAAACCTGACTCCTAATTTACTAAAAACGTTTTCGTAATAGAGACGGAAAGTTTTCCCAAGTCGTAAACTGCAAACGAGGGGAAGCGATTAGATAGGAGCGCTGAAATGGGGCTCTTACGCTGAATTTAAATTGCATAATGTACCACCTTAATCTCCTCCTTTTTACGAAATGAACTTATTGAAATTATGTTGCAAATTCAAAACAAACTTTAGAGATTAGGAGAGGCCAGGAGAAAGATGATCCAGCAGCGTTTTCAAGTCCGGCACAATTTAAAAAAGAGCGCTTTTTTCGCCGCTACCTCAAATGCCGCTGCTCTTGAGCTTAATGGACACTGACGCTACTTACTAGAAGTTGCGTTTTCATTTTCTTCGTTTTTGTTTTAAATTCAGTAATTTGAAACTGACTTTTAGACTTTAGACAATAGAAAAACTACCTAAATCTAGTTTAGAATTTTGAAGGACTGTTGAAAAGTTTACCAGTCATTTAGAAAGCGTTGACAGCTTTGGAGACGAATGAAGAACTTTTGTTCAGAACAAAAATTTGGACGAAGGCCAAGATCTGAATGTCACTTTCAAAAAGTACAGAGCGTTTTGTAACAACCTAAAAAGGCAATTCGTGTATAGGTTACTTTACACCTTGGGCACAGTTTGGTAAATGGAACAACAATGACTAAGAACCGTGTACAGTGCACATCTTATATATTTTCTAGAACTGATTCTTCCATTGCAAAACAATTGCAAAACAATTCCTGTTATTTTGTCAACAGGAAAAGTACTGTTCTGAAGATTTATTGACGCTGGACGCTTCTGATTTGATCATTACGAGATTTCCTAGCCTTTATAAATGCATACGGTGGGGCTAGCGTCGCAGCAAAAACTACGCAAATATTATTGTGGAATGGCGAAAGCGTTATTATTACTTAAGGTGAAGCGATTTGCAGCAACCACAAAATCCTCCTCATATGACTTTGGACTTGACCAACGCTGAAAATTGCAGAGCAGCGTCAGAAGGTCATAAGATGGACTTTGGGTCATGAGACTCCTCCATAGTCCTTTGGCTGGGTTGAGGTCAATTTCGTTCCAGTTTGTCCAGGATTCTCCAGGACTTCAGCACCCTACGCACTGGAAGGAGTCCAAGTCGAAAGTACAAAAAGCTTTCTCCCTGTTACCACAAGACCTTGGACCAATGAAGTCCAAAGTCCACTTTTTCAGGTTTAATCGCTGAAGTCGTTCAGCGATGAAAACATTCTTATTAAATTTACATAATTTCATAAGAATGTACATAAGAATTTACATAATTGACTTTAGAAAAATACAAAAATTTAAAAAATTTAAAGCGTTTAATTTAATTTCAATTATTTCCTTAAAATAAATTAATTTCATTAATTAATAAAATTAATTAATTACCAATTTCTTAACTTAAAAAACGCCTAGCTTTATTACATCACTTAATTTAATTGTCATTCAACTGGTATTAGAAAAGAATTTTGAAATCAAAGTTATAAATTTTAATAATAGCGTAACAAACTTCCGCTCTATATCTTTTAGTTAGCTAGATTTTACACATAAAATAAAGCCTAAAGTGAGCGGCGTTTGTGTTCATTTTTTTTTTAATAAATTGCTGAAAAATTGAACTAGTATTATTTCGAGGCTCGATCAAAGTAAAATAAGAATAACATAAGTAACGATTTATTTAAAGAATTATTGTTCTATGTAAAGCATTTATTTTAATAAAAAATATTTAACAACTAAAATTTTAAAATTTTATTAGAGAAAAAAAACAATGAATGGAGACGCGCCAATTCAAACATTTTGCCTCCTCCTGCAAATGGCAAACAAAACTAAGCAGGTAAGACAAAAACTCTCTTTACGTCTCGTTCACAGTTGCTGACAGAGCTGGGCAATACTTTATAAGTTACAGCTCCTTTGTAGCATTGACGAGATGATTCTATTTTGCAAATGAATGCCAAGAGCAAAAAACTAAAGTTTCAATTGAAATATGCATGAAATAATTAATTACAGTGTTTAAGTTTTTGCTTGTATTGTTGTGTTTGAGTATTATGCAACAAGTCTCAAAATACAGGTTGCCCAGCTCTGTATCCAGACGTGTAATGACGAGTCTGAATTGGCACTACTCCGTCCGGCGTTTTATTTGTTATCTTTTGCAAAAAGAAAAGTTTTTGTGTGCAAAAAACGACCAAATTCAATAAATTGATTAATCAGTAATCAAGTAAAGAGCGTTTTAATGCTTTACATTATTGATTAGTTAATTAAGACTTCTTGTAATTAAAGCTTAGTAGAGGTCGTCACAATTAAAGTATAACAAGCAAAGTTACAAAAAAGCAGGAGCAATGAGCAAAACTTTAAAGGTGAGAACTTAAGCGTAATTTCAATTTTTCAATAAAGGTGTCATTTCTGACGATTGACGCAGCGATTTCGATTTCAGCAATGAGATTTCAACTAATCAAACGTTTACAAACTTAATTGAAAAGTTGATACCTATGTTTCAGCAAGCGGATATTGCATCCTTCTTCAATGTATCGTCGAAGAAGGATGCGTCGCCAGCGACGCCTGCTAGACGCTCGCCAAGGAAATCTGGTAGCGGTCAATCTCAGCCAAAAGCGTCACAGTCTTCTGCCGCAAAGGCTGACAAGAAAGATGCTGGAAGAGATGACAAGAAAGGTACTGGAAGAGATGATAAGAAAAACACTGGAAAAGATGACAAGAAAAACGGCGGAAAAGATGACCACAAGAAAAACGCTGAAAGAGATGAGAAGAAATCTACGAAAGATGACAAATCTGGAAAGGATAAAAGCAAACCCAGCGATTCCAAAGATCCAGCAAGGAAGCTTTTTTCTCCAACAACAAAGGAATCCAGAGAAAGGAAGGCTTCTCCTTCCAAATCGAAATCTGTCCGACGAGTAATTGAATCTGATTCGGAGGAAGACTTTCCTCCAACACCAGTATCGCTTCCCAAGCGTCAAAAGAAGGAAGACACTGCGAGACGACCGGAAGCCAAATCCAAAACGTCCAGAATTAAAGCTCTGATCGACTCTGATTCTGAAGAAGAGGACCTCCCTCCGCCTCCTCCAAAAGTATTCAACAAAGCCAAAGCCACAGCAGTTGAGCCTCAATCCAAAGCGAAGGCCAACACATCTCATGTGAAAGCGGTTATGGAGGATTCGGATGAGGACCTGCCACCACCGCCTTCAAAAGCCGCCCAGAAGCAGCAGCAGAAGGCAAATGAGAAAACTCCAGCGAAAAGTTCCTCAAAAGCATCTGCTTCTGGAAAAGCGGAATCGAAGGCTTCCAAGGCAACAACGGCTTCCGGAAGTGCAAACACGCCGCCCTCAAAGTCAACTCCGGCCAGAACGTCCTCGAAGAAGTCCACCACTTCGAAACGGCCCCGTGACGACGACACAATGGCCGACGATGAACCTAACGGCGACTCGTCACCGCCTGCAAAAGTTGTCAAGACTGACGCCAAAACTCCAGATGAAAAGAAAAAGGCACAGTCGGCCAGTTACTTCAAATACATTTCCCGCGGCGGTCCTAAGAACCTTGGAGCAAAAACCGTGCCCGTTGGAGCTCCAAAGTGTCTCGAGAACCTCACCTTCGTGACCACTGGCGTATTGGAATCGTTCGAGCGCGATGACATTGTCACAATTGTTCAAAAGTACGGTGGTCGGGTCACAACGGCTGTTAGTGGGAAAACGACCTATCTTTTGGTGGGCGACGAACCAGGAGAAAGTAAAATTGCAAAGGTAAAGCAACATACATTAAAATCTCAGTTTTGAAACGCTGTGTACTTTTTTCGACTATAGGCAAACAAACTAAAAGTGAAAACCCTCACGGAGGATGGATTTTTGGAACTCATTCGCCAATCCAATCCAAATCAGCCGACGCAAACCGAGTCTCAGTTTTTAGGAGAGAGTGACAAAGAGTCGTCAGAGGAAGAAGTACCTCTACCTGTAATTGTTAAGAAAGTAGTTCCTACTCCGCCCACCACACCCAGCCGTAGCTCTTCAAAACGGTCACGTGAAACTAAGGGGAGCGATTCCGAGCCACCGCAGAAGTCTCCAAGGAAAAAGGAATCTAGCAGCGTTGAGCGGACGCCAAAGCGTTCGGAAAGCAAGTCAAGTCCTTCAAAGCCGCCTGCGGCTCAGCCTTCAACATCTTCGGCTTCATCTTCGACCGCTGCTAGTGGGGTGGCATCGTCCAGTGCTGGTGGGCCTCAGGGTGGGTCTACTGTCATGTGGGTTGACAAGTACAAACCTGCTCTGTTGAAAAGCGTCGTGGGCCAAGTTGGCGACAAGTCCAATGGAAGCAAACTGGTCAAGTGGCTCGAGGCTTGGTTCAACCTTCATGGCAAAAGTGGCGAGAAAGTAAGTTCCGGTGGATTTGGGCACAGGGATCCGGAGGGGAAAACGTTCAAGGCGGTGCTCCTCAGTGGTACACCGGGAATTGGCAAAACTACGACTGCGCACCTCGCCTGCAAGCAACTTGGCTACGACTACTTTGAACTCAACGCTTCTGACACGAGGAACAAGAAGGGCCTTCACGAAGTGCTCTCTGATGCTCTCACTTCAGAGGCTCTTACAGGATTCAAAGAGAAGTCGAGTAAGGCAAATTCGATTTTTCAAAATTTTGAAACTGAACGATTTTTTTTTTTTCAAAATTTGTATATTTTTTTTTTTATATATTTTAAAATTCGATTGAACACGCTGACATTTAAACGTTTTAGGGCGACACGTTTTGATAATGGACGAAGTAGACGGAATGTCTGGAAACGAGGACCGCGGCGGCATTCAAGAGCTCATTGGCCTCATCAAAACGTCCCGAGTCCCTGTCATCTGCATTTGCAACGATAGAATGCATCCTAAAATCCGATCCTTGGCTAACTACTGTTTTGATCTCAAGTGAATACTTATTTCAAAATGATTCTAAAATATTATTTCAAAATAATTTTAATCATTTTACGCGTTTATATTTTGTATTTTATATTGGCTTTGCTTTACATGATCTAGCACAATTTTTTTTAAACAATTTGAAAGTTTTTTTTAAAGTTTTTAAGTTATTATTTGATAGGCCATTTACGTATTTTTTTTTAGGTTCAGTAAACCAACGTACGAGCAGCTGAAGGCTATGGTTCAATCCATTTGTTACAAGGAAAAGATGAAACTACCGGTGGAATCTGTCCAGCAATTAATTTCCAGTACTGATCATGACGTGCGACAGATTTTACATCAGCTCCAGTTGATCAAGCAATCGTCATCGGTGGCGGGAGACTCCCTGTACAATCCTAAGAAAGATTTACGGTTTGGACCGTGGGACGTGTGTCGAAAGGTGTTCTCAGAGCACGAGCACCGTGGGATGTCCTTCCAGGACAAGTCGAGCCTCTTCTTTCACGACTACAACATTGGACCGCTCTTCGTTCACGAGAACTATCTCAAGTGGCAGCCAGTCAAGGCCAAGTAAAAATTAAATAAAAATTATAAACTTATAAATAACTAAAAATATGTTTTATACTATTTTGTAAATCATAATCCAAACCTAAATTAAGTTTTAAATCATAATTGTTTTTCAAAACTATTATTCTAAACCATACCTAACTAAACCGATGTTGATTTAACCTAAACCTAACCCTATCTTTCCAGGGGTAACAAATACAAGCACATGGACAGACTCAAGGATTCTGCTGCCTCAATTGCCACTGGAGACTTGGTGGAGAACCTAATTCGTCGCTCCAACAACTGGTCCCTCCTCCCTGTCCAGAGCATTTTCTCCAGCATTCTTCCAGGAGAGTACATGGAGGGGAATGAAGTGAGCGGGATTTCCTTTCCAGAGTGGCTGGGTCAGAATTCACACAAAGGGAAAATCTCTCGTCTTCTCCAGCAAATCTACAGTCATGTCCATCTCCAAGTTTCTGGAAGCCTCGAGGCACTCAACATGGACTACTTGCCCTACTTACACAAATCAATTGTGAAACCATTAGTCAAGGAGGAGACGACTGTACCGGTGGAACTAATGCACGTGAGTTCTAAGCTAAAAATTATCTGCTCTTCAAAAATCAAATTTTGGTAACTAAAAAATAAGACACTTTTTGCGTTTTAGGAATACTGCCTCCTTCGTGAGGATTTGGACAGCATTTCGGAGGTGGCCCTTTGGCCAGGGATGAAGAACCCAATGGAATCGGTGGCCACAAAGGTCAAGACGGCCTTTACACGGGGAGTGAACAAGGAACAGCTCGTTCCATACTCTGTTGTCAAGGTGACGAAGAAAAGGGGCGGAAGAGCCGAGGGTGAAGTTGAGTATGACGAAGAAGGAGTTGCAGAAGATGAAGACGAACAGGAAGAGGAGGAAGAACCGGTTGAGAAAGACGCCATGATCAAAATTCGATCGAGCAAGAAAAAGTCTGACAAAACTGATTCTGGAAAGGAACGTGCTGGAAGCTCAAAGAGTTCTTCTTCACGCAGCTCTTCAAGCAAAAGTGGTGACAAGAGTCGCTCGAGCTCCAAGAAAAAGTGATTGAGTGACCTGAACAGGTAGATTGGGATTTTAAAAGTAACTGGATGTAATTTTAAAATAATTCACATGTTGCCTTTATTGGATAACCATAAGTTAAGCATTAAGCAGACTTCAGCTGTAAAACTGACAGATTAGACCCTGTAGAATCATCAAAACTCTAAAGTTTCAAAAAGTGAAAATAAATGTTAACCAAAATCATTGATTTTACATTGTTATAATAATCAACTTTTATTCTTTTCTGTATATTGTTGACTAAATTTTAATTCCAACTGACCGTCTTGCGGTGTGAAGGACACGTTAGCTTGGACGGAAGTAATTGACAGGTCATGGGCGCTTGGATCCCTTTGCAAGAAGTAGACCCCTTGCTTACAGTTTCTATCCCAGGAGAGTGACATGCCTGGAACAATTTTTGAAGCGTCATGGTTTGGTCCGGTAGAAATCACGGTTTCACCCTGGGGAGTGTCATAGTGCCAGTCCATCCATAGAGCGACACCGTTGGGATGATGATTAAGCGTCGATTCAAGCGTTACGCTGGAAGACTGGAGCTCAATTTCCTTCTGAAAGTCAAATGTGAGCAGTGTCTCGGCCTTGCTGCACGTGATTGAGGGATACTCCCATAGCGGCTGAGCGTCAATGTCGGAATCGGAAACTTCTGCAGAATTCTGCTAAAATATAATTTAAAAATTGGAGAAAATTTCTCTATTTCAATAAAAATTGTTCAAAATTTCAATTTTCACTTTACGTGAATCAGGTCATCGAAATCCTTCAGATCAAAATCTCCATTACAGACCCTTCCCACATGACTTCGAATTTTCCATAGATGCTCAAATTCAACGGCTAAGAGTTTGAGAGTCGCTTTGGATGGAAATAATTTGACAGTCGGTGAGACACGGTGTTTGATTTTTTGAAGAGAGTACCAGTAATAGAGATTGTGCCAAGGTAGAACTGAGGCATGAAAACAAGGATCGCCGGCGACAATGTCAATCTAAAATTTTAAAACAAGATTTTCAAAAAATTTAAAATAAAGTTTTCCAATTTTCTAAATCTTTACTAAAATAGTTGACGTCGATTTACCTGGCTTTCAGCTAAGCACTTGTCCTCCAAGTTATTAATAATAAAAATTTGATCTGCGAAGGCCGAATGTTCGACAAGCTTTGCCATAGCTCTACTCGAAAAACCGTTTGATTCTAGTACAAAAACCTTGGCGGCTCCTAGCCCGGCCAGAAGAAAAGGCAACGGTGAGCTGTCGCTGAGAACTAAACACGTTGTCTCTTGTGTCACAACTGGAGAGAATATGTTCAAGTACTTGTCACGACGCGTAAGATCGTTGAACAGCCCCAAATGTGACCGACTCATGGCCAAATGAATTCCGCAGGTACATGTTGGCGCTTCAGGGTCAACTGAATCGCTGCGAGTTAAGGACTTGGAAACATCAAACCAAAGGGAGTACTCATTGTGGAATGACTTCAGAACATAGTTTTCAGCGGTGTCCAAATTAATTGGCTTTGGAATGTGGTAAACTGCATGCATCCAGTGGTCCCTCCAGGCACTTCCAGGCTTCATGGAAATTGTATTCGCTGGATCATCCTCTGGTGCCAGTGAGGACATCTGCAAGTCCCACCAGGTAAAAATCGCTGAACAAGGTGCGCTGTTCGCTGATGAAAACTCGATGCAACTCGAATCGTCAACTGGGAGGCGAGAAAAATGTTCAGCCCAGTCAAATCTAAAAAAAATAAATTCAGGAATTAACATAAAATGTACAAATTAACAGTTTTAAAATTTTGAGCTAACTTGAAAACCTCCAGAGGCTCTGACAAGGGCGTGAATTCTTCCTTTTTGATTTCAGCCAACTGCAAATCATGGACGCTGGAAACTCCAGTACATTCGTTGACATCCTCTGGAAAAGATACCACGTTTCCATTGGGAAGGGGTATTGGTTTCAATTGATTCCAATTTGCCACGAGAGTACAATCCACAACTTGAGCATAGAAAGTAGCCTTCGTAGGGATTAAAAAAGCTCCTTCCTGAAAATTATATATTTATGTGTTTACATCCACTGTTCGACATCCACGCTCAAGTAATTCAGAAAATCGCTTCGTTACATACTGCCAGTAAGTGTTCATGAGCATGATTGTACGTCCCAATCGCTCCTTCCCCAATTAGTTCCGTATCGAAAACTTCCGTGACCAGGACATTTGCCCTTGTCTCCAAATCCTTGCCTTCTCCAACCTCCAGTTCTGTTGATCGCTTGGGAATCAGCTTTATTCGATCCGTATATCCGTTCCTCTTGATCACATCAGCAGCGCATTTGGCCATGGGAGCGAAGGCCTGAAACCAAATCGCTGCAACATCATTTCTGATCCACTTTCAGCGCAAATTCGTTGCATGAAATTACCTCACATGCATAAATCCTGTCTGCCCCGAGCTTGGCGGCCATCATGGACAGGAGGCCAGTTCCAGTGCCAATGTCCAGCACAATTGCCTTCTCTCTTCTCCCATGCAGCTCCTTGATGGTCAACTCCAGGCCCTTGTAGTACTTCATGTTCTGTAAGTCAACACACCGACAACAAGATATCAGTAATTAAAGTATGATCAATCTAGTCAGAGTCTCCCCGATTACCCTATCATGGTCATGGAGCATGTCCGCGTAGGCCGACCGGGCCACCTCTTGATGGTAGTCATAGTCTTCCCGCTCTTGGCACCATTCTGCAGAGCCTGTCACGACGTTGACCCGTTGAATGAAGGTTGACGATGACATGCCGTTGGTCCAGCACCAGCCCTGTATTACAAGCGATTTCTTGAAATAGCGGGCCGGTATCAGGAAGAAAGCAGCGATTGATTTCCAGCGATTTGAAGCCGTGTTTGAGTAGACTCCTGGACAAAACAGTTCATAATTAATTAATAATTAATTAGTTAATTAAAATAAGCAAATAATTGTTAATTACGGATAAAACCTCCAGAATCAATTTGTTAGCCTAATAAATCCTTCACTTTTACTTGAAGAATTTGAAACACTTTATTTTGTTATTGCATGTGCTTTTACACAACAAGTTTAAAAATAGCGGTGATTCTCAAACACTTCATCGGGATCGCAACTTAAGGTTTATCTTCAGTATAACAAATGTACGAAACAAATTATGTGACGTTGAATCAATGCATAATAATAATATTCAATACATAATAATAATCAATAATAATAATCAATATAATAATTCTACGTCTTTATTGTTCTCATAAAGCAGTATGAAGGGGGAAATTAATTAGTTAAGTTGTAATTGTCAGTTCTAATTTTTTATTTTAATTTGAATTAACCTATTTAACGCCTTTTCTGATAAGACTAAAAATAGCTTAGAAATAAAATAAGACAGGCATCGGTCATCCTCATCACCAAAAATTCGAGCGCCATAAAAGATTGGAAGGTTACATTATTTAGAATAAAGAAGAAAAAAAATCTTACTTATCTAATATAAAAAAACTTACAGTGCAACCTTTATGAAGCCCGAGCCAGGAATGTTTTCTTTATTTAATTACCCATTCTTATTTACTGCAAATTGCAAAGTGCGGAGTAAAATTACAAACAATAAATAAATGTTTATTTTTTTTGGGAAATTTTGAAAACGGAATGATAACGAGAAGTTAATGCAAAATCGGTGTAGACGATTAAAATTTAGAA
>JAQFYP010001207.1:0-16602 GCA_034694865.1 Bilobella braunerae
GCGGATCAGGATTCGATCCCAAGAAGCCAGTGGTAAGGAACTGACGTCCTAACCAACTGGACCTCACGGCCCTTTTCAGTTTTGCTATATGGCCTAAGTAAAAAGTTATATGGTGCTGCTTGGGGGTCACTAGTAATCGATTGTTCATAAGGTAATCGGTTAATTAGTTGTTCCGTTGATTTTCTCGAAGAATTGGTCAATTGTTGAGTGATATCTGGGAGGTTGTGTCCATAAGGTAATGGGTTAATTAGTTGTTCTGTTGATTTTCTCATGAATTGGCCTGGGTAATTAATTGTCGTTTCTTATTTGTAGTTTTGATACATGGTAAAGTACTGTACGACGGGGAGGTTTACATTCAGGATTCTAGATGGCGACTAGTGGTCACCGGAAGAAGAGGTCACTGATCATAAAGGTCACTAATCATATGGGTCATCGATTGATTACTTGTTGACATAGGCACTGGACATATAGGATAGGGAAATGTAGCTTGTGGTATAGGGTATAGGCAATATGGCTAGGGGAGGATTAATTAATTCAAAGTCATATGGCCCAGTCAGGTGCGTTTAAGATAATTAATTTAATTATTTTAGATTTAGATTAGGGTTTAGATTGGGGATCGGCTGGCCATGAGTTGGGTGCGTTTTGAAGGGTCGGCTCTCGGGGGTCGGCTCGAGGGGCCAAAGTTTTCATGTAGGGTGGGTGGAAAAAAGGGTTTTTTTCTTATATCGGTTTAACACACGATTCTTGGCTCCAAACACCGCACAAACTCACTACTAGTGGTGGTGTGGTAGTGGTGAGTGGAAAGCTGGAAGCTGCTGTTGTTGAGGATGAACTTGGTTCAGTATGCGTAGGGTGGTGTTGAGCCTCTTCCTATGCAGAACCTCCTTCGTCGTACTCCAGTCAACTCACAGGCCGATACCAACCTCTCACATTATAAAACAGAAGCATGTTGCCCGTCCATAGGCTAATGTCAAATAACAGAGGAAAAAAATGATGGGCAGCGGGCAATTGAATAAATCATCTTAACCAACCTAATTTTCTGAAATTATTCTCACTTGTAAGTTCATCTTACATTTTAAAATTACAAAGTATACTTTATACTAAATTTTAATTTCACTCCTAGGTGTCTTATGAATCCACTACGTTTATATTACAAACTTAAAAACTACCAAGAGCGTCACATACCAGAAACACTGAAAGCTATAATACTTCCTTTTTAACTTCCCCCCACAACCTCTACCCCCATAAACCAAAATCTTACCCTAATTAGTAAAATGATCTGTACTTGCTTATCTGATGCTCCAATACTCGACTTCTTGGAAATATATTCTAATACTTTTGTACCACTTATACTTTCCTATTTAATAATAATGGGTATGTATAATTCGAACACCCTGGTAAGATTTTTAGTTAATATTAAAAATTATAATATATTTTGCATATTATTATCCTTAGAATGTACCATTAACAAATAATGTCCTTTTGCAAGTATGGTAGATAAGGAGTGTACATAATTGTATAAAATTATATGAATTTGTATATTTCAAGTATGAAAACAATTGAACAAACATTTTGGTAAATATAAAATACAGCTACACTATATCACAAAATGATTTATTCTGTAAATCGCTTTTTGTTTGACGAAAACATGTATGTATGTTAGAGGAGGGGAGGTGCTAGTTATAGATTAACTAGCCCCGTCCACACCGCTCAAACCTCAAACGGGCACATTGCAGTAACCCCTGTGCACCGATTTGCTGTAATGTTTTATTGTTTATTGAAATGTTTTCGTGCCTAAAGGCGGGAATTTATAAAGGCGGGAATTTCTTTAAGAGACAATCCATTTAAATCATCCTGAGTAAGTTTGTGCCTACCCAGTTCAATGTACCTTAACACTCCATAGAATTCACATTGACAAAGAAAATGATCCCGTGACTCACTCGCCTTTTCACATTCATTACAGACTGGCGAGCTTGTTAGACCAATTTTGCATAAATGTTCGTTCAGAGTGCTATGGCCAGTTATAACTTGGGTCAGAATCCTAGCAGATTTCCGGTCCAATTTTCAAAGAAAGTTTTTCTCTGACCTCATCTGTTCAATTAAGATACTTTTTGTGTTTTTATATTTTTTATTAACTTTCCATCTCAGCGAGTGTTCGGTGTTGGCCCACTGCTTAATGGCAGTTTTTATAATCTGAGATGAGACTGGTATGGACGGCTGTGGACCAATGTAATCAGTTCTTGCTGCCAATTTGGCCAGTACATCAACTTTTTCATTGCCAATGAAACCCGTGTGGGCTGGAATCCAATTCAGATTAACCTCCCTTGTACTGACGAAAACATAAAGTAGCTAACACTATTTAAGAAACTTGAAAGTTGAAACTATGCTACAATCAGAAGATAAGCCAAAACTTATCAATTAAGCAAATATAAGGTCATAAAAATTAAAAAAAAGTGCATTTCTGCTATCATTGGGAAGTTTCTTTATTTTCAAAAATCGTTACAAAATATCCTTATTTCCTTATGCGCTAAGCAGTGTAACTTGATTTCCCACAATACAGGAATTTACAAATCTAATTAAAAATTGTGCTTTGATAATATACTACAGAACTGGTTTACTTATCAAACTTCCCTCTAATTAAATAAAAGTCACGCAATACGATTTGCATAATAAGCTGAAACAAATTTTGAAAGTAGTCCACTCACAATTCTCAACAATCGCAACATTCGAAATTTCAAAAATTTGCCGATTTTCAATTCAAAATATTTAATGTTCAAAATGAAACTTATGGACTGCTTGAAAGACATTTGCGTCTTTCTGTGCTTTGTTCCAGTTGCCTGCACTTTTTTCTCCTTTACGTCAATATTCAACGTTTACAAATTCTTTGTACAAATTTATGCGCGGCGTCATAACCTCGACTTCCTGAGTCTCGTTGAAACCTACATATACGGGACTGAACTAAATCGGGATTTTAGTATAAATCCAACAAGGGTCATCTTGGCCGTTAACATAATTGACGGAGTTATATCGGAAAGCGAGTTAGTTAACGTTGTTCGAGATGGAATAGTTGACTATCGAGTGGAGGATATCGAGAACAACACTATCGACTACCCATTTATCCGCCTCAAGAAAAGAATGATTGAGAAGTTTGGCTACTTATTCTTAGGCCTTGACCCAAGCTTCAATGTTCAAAATCACATTAGAACGGAGTCTAGTACCGTTACGCAGGAAATGCTAAGTGAATTTTCAAAAATTCAGGCTACAAAACCGTTTCGAAAAGATTCACCAATGTGGGAATTTATTCTCGTGCCCAGATACAACGGCGAAGAAAAGTCTCTCGTACTATTCCGTGTGCATCACATCTGGATGGATGGAGTTAGCGTTACAAGAGCCTTGTCAAACTGTTGTGAGCAAGGAAACGAAGTTGAGGCAATTCCAGACACATCTGCAACACTTAAATAAAAAAAAATGCGCCAGTGCAAACACCCTTGCCACCAACAAATTTCAACGACAAAATTGCTCTACCGCGAAAATTTTTGACTGAGAGAGGAACGAGAAGCACTCCAATCGTACCCGAATATACGACAAGCTTGTACCACAACTGATTACCTAAATTACCGTTGTACAAGTTCAATAATTTGAAGTCTGTGAAAGGTGTATGGCTAAATGAAACCATTCTAACGGCACTTTCTAACGCGCTTAGTAACGCAAACATTGCCGAACTCGTGTCAAGTTGTGTCACAGTGAAGTTGACGCTAAAGACGCGCACTACAGATGACATTGCTGTTGGAAATCGCTAGTAAGTAGCTTGGTTTAAGGTTAAGACAATGTTTGGTGACCTGAGTTTGAGGCTTAGCTACGTCGTCTTTTTTTTAAGTATGAAAGTTTAGCAAATTTTTGGATAAGTTACACCTGGCTTGCTTGAGGCATTTTTATAGTGGCAACAAGCAATTCTTTACCGACACTTATCAAAGCGAAATTACTCATTGTCGTAAAAAAAATTGCCCCGAGTAACGCCATTGTTAAGCAATCCTTTTCTCAGACGGAGGTAAAGCAAAAGGATTTTGGTTAAACTTCTCTTGACACAAAAGGCACCGTGGTAACCCAAGCAACCTTACCAATTGCTGTGCCCGAGTTCGAATCTCGGTGCCCCCTTTTTTCTTTATCTCTTCCCTTATAGTTCCTCATAATAAAAATTTATATGATCAGTAAAATAAAAGATCAATTAAAACAAAAACTGAAAACAATGTAGTTGTGGAAGACTTTAACGCGATTCAATTCAATTGATATTTTTCATTCTAGGACAGGATTGTTTGGCTAAGAAAGCAAAATCTATGGAAATATGATTTACTAAATGCTACCACTAATTGTCCGTACGGTACATTTCAGCTTCCTTGCCGCAGTGAACCTGCCTCGAGAAACAATGGACCTTGATGAGAGGGCAAAACGCTGTCACGAAGAACTGGAAATCTCAAAATCGAGAAGGTCAACAAGGTTCTTTGGCGTATTGTTCAACTTTCCCTTGTTTTTCCGATGTGTATTTACAGGAGACTCTTTTTTGGACCAGCAAAGTTTGATGGCATTCTAATTTCCAATATGCCGGGTGTATCAAATGATTTGAAACTGTTGGGCCGCCCTGTTGTCGATTCGTTCTTCTGTGCCTTTGCAGGGCCACAAAATCCCTACGTCGTCCTATCGGTTGCCAGCTATCGCGACAATATTCAGCTTAGCGTCAGCGGAATTGCCTCTGTTTTTAAAAATGAAACAGACTTTCTCAAATTTGTTGCAGACTATGAATCTTGCATTCAAGCACTCCTTGACAGTGCCGAAAGTGTTTAACAGAATTTTTTTTTGTAGTTGTCAAAAAACAATTGAAATAAATACATTTAAAACTTAAATATATATAACCATAATAAAGTATACACCAATTTTGTATGTAAATTACATTGAATAGATATAATTTTATTTACAAGGTTTCACTTGATGATGAAGCAAGTCGAGATGTTTTGTTTAGAAAACGTTGCTACAATGTTTTATGTATAACTTCTTTTGTAAAATTTTTTAGTAATCTTAAATTGCCTCGAAGGTTTCAATTAGAAAATTAATAGTGAGTCAATGAATCGTCAAAATTTATGAAACTTTTAGGCGGTTAAAGAGACAATATTTATTTCAGGGTGAAGTAACTAACTATAAATTACAAAAAAAGTTGCCGGAATGCAATTCATGTATGATAGATAATTTTATCTCACAAAATTGATGTTTAAAGTTCCAATTACTTTAAACAAAAATTTTGTGTGCACCGCCTACAGTGAAAAAAAACGTCCATATATTCCGCAAGTGAGAGCTAATTTATGTTAATGCTAATTTTGTCTTTCCGTCAGACTGCGATTTAGGACCTATTTTAAGGTTTTTTTTTTACATTTGAGTTTGAATTTTATAAAATTTAATACACTATTTATAAACCTTATGAGTCGACATAAACGGTTAGCATATGTTATAGCGCTAATAACCTTGATGACATACTTTCAAAAAAATTTAATTAATACCACTTCCTGTTAGGTACATTCTAGTCTTTCAGCCTAACAATTTTTGACGTACAACAAACAATGTCTACAGCATACGATAGCTTACAAAATAATTGCGACTGCCCTGTGATTGTAACTTGATAACTTAGGTGTTTGCCAAAATCTGCCTTGTGTAAGTATAAATTACTTTAGTTAGTTTTTGAGTTTTAATCTATAATATATACTAGTGTATGCAAATAACGTAAATTTTTTATTAGTCCCCAGTGTTTACGAGTACTCTAAGCTATGGTTCCAAAATTTGAGTTGTACCCTGCCTCAAAATTAAATCAATTTTTTAGTTCAAAGATATAGTACTGATGAATTACGAATAAAATATGCGCGGTATTTAGAAAGAGTTAAAAATAGATGGTTAAATAGGTTAACAAATATGTGTAAGATTAAGTGTAAGTTAAGTTATTTAAATTAAATATGTATTAATTAAGTAGTTAATTAAGTTGGAATTAAAAATAAAATTAGTGTACCCAAAGCCCAATTTGGATTTAACTATGTGAACCTAAAAAAACTTCTTTTTTTTCGATTTTTGTTTTACAATTATTACGCAGCAATGTATAAAGAGGAGGTGATGGGACTCCTCTCAATAAATTTGAATGCCTTGAAAATTTTCTCGCATTTAGGCGGAATCTGGGCTTCGACGTTCAACTGGCTGCGACAGCTACGTCTCACCGACTAAAACAGTATTAGAATTTTTAGGCACTAGCAGAGGAAGCCGTCCTAAGACGGGAGTATTTAATTTAACATTAGTTATTGTTAATTGGTAATTATAATTAAATGTCAACTTTGGGCAATTTAAAGGTGACAGTTAGCTTCAGCGCACGTAAATCCCCCCATTTTCATGTCAAACTCAATTTCCAAAAGTTATTTGTTGTTAATTGTTAATCATCATTAACTAATTAAGAAGCGACTTTTGAGCAATTTCAAGGTCATAGTTAGCTTCAGCATAAGTAAAATTACCCTTTACATGTAAAACTCAACTTACAAAAGTTAATTATTGTTAAATGTTAATCATAATTAACTAATTAGAAATCGACTTTTGAGAAATTTCAAGGTCATAGTTAGCTGCAGCGTACGTAAAATCCCATTTTACTTGTAAATCTCAACTTCCGAATGTTAATTTTTATTAATGGGTAATCATAGTTAATCATCATTAACTAATTAAGAAGCGACTTTTGAGCAATTTCAAGGTCATAGTTAGCTTCAGCATACGTAAAATTAACCTTTACATGTAAAACTCAACTTACAAAAGTTAATTATTGTTAAATGTTAATCATAATTAACTAAATTGAAATCGACTTTTGAGAAATTTCAAGGTCATAGTTAGCTGCAGCGTACGTAAAATCCCATTTTACATGTAAATCTCAACTTCCGAAAGTTAATTTTTGTTAATGGGTAATCATAAATCACAATTAAGAAATCTACTGAATCGTTAGAACAAAATTTTTCAGCCATTTTGAAAAGTTTGTTGTAAAAAAAAGTTAAAAAAAAATTCAAGTTGGTGGGATTCGAAACTGCGACATTTATGTTCGGGTTTAAGGCAAGTTTATGGCTTCACACCATTATGCCACAGGGCCAGTAAATCAACAGAAAAAAGTTAGTTTTGTCTTTGCCGTGCGCCTCACGACGACGACGACAACTGCAAACTGTGTATTATTTATAGTAATAAGTTGATCTGTACTATGAATTCAGGTTTAATTAGAATAAAATGGTCTACTAATGGCTTCGACACAATTCTACAAAAAATCACCGCAAACCGCACTTTCTTTTGGAATACTTGAGATTTGTAAACATTTATTTTTTGCTTAGGTATAAGCCAGTAGGGGATCCTAGCCTCCATACACACGTCTCAATAACATTTCAAAATTTTATATGTTGTACAGAACTATAATAATACATTATAAAATGCTACTCCATTTAAAAACTAAATTGTGTTCCAGTGCTACTCCTAAAACGAAGCTCCCATAGATGGTATTGTAGTAGGAATAAAAATTTAAAATTTAATTTAATTTTTTTAATTTTTTTTTTCACAGGTGTGCAAAACTGCAACGAATATACCCTTTAACGCTGTCTATTCTAATAGTCTAATCCTCTTAACTATATATTTGAAAATGTTTTTTTGCTTTTCTACGCGTAACGATTTTGTTTCACTTACGTAATACAAATAATTTTTAGTACGCAAATATCAACTCTTATTGATTTAATAATTTAACTTAATCTAAACTAGATTGTTGATTGACTTACACTTGGAAGATACGCATCGTGAAATCGGGAACAATTTTCTTCAACGACGCGACGAGGAGCGTTGAGCTCAACTCGGGAAATGTTAAGATTTGTATTCTGTTCACTGGTTCCCGCTCTTATAGATACGCACTTGAGTAAGGACAAAATAAGAAACAAAAGGATAAATATTATAGAAAATATTGCAATCAAGAGGCATAACGCAATAAGCTTCGGAAGCTCCCATTTTGTTTCTTTGACGCCAGGTACCCCAAGCGTTTGATTAGCTGATGCCAGTAACGGTGGAGCTCCCAGTACTAGCACAAGGGCAAGTAGGGTAACCATGGAAACTTACAATAATTTGTAAATTTATATCCAAAGTCACGCCTATTGTTACATCACAGAAGTGCAATGAATCAACCAGTGAACTACAATTCTAGTACTTAAAAAGGAGAAGAATGATTAAAAGGGTCATTTGTCATGCAGTTTTAGGTTAAAATTTTTTAACTTGACCTTTGAGACGCAAGTGGATAACTGGAGGTCAAACATAAATATACTTAAAACTGACTAAATATTTTTGTATCTAAAACACATCAAAAGTATGTTGCGTAGTTCCTGAAGTAATCGTTGCACCGTGACAAGAAAGCAAAAAATAAAGGTTAGTAAGCTTACTATTGGCTTTTGGGCCATGAGGAGTCCTTGTGGGTGTCGGTGGCCTTTAAAATTTAAAAGCTGTATCTCAACTGGGAAAAATTTCAGAAAGTTTTGTGATGCCTACAGTTTTTGTTTAAAGAAATCGTATAATCTAGTATATTAGATCAACACAACATAGACCACCGGTGAGCGGAAGGACATGCGTCTTACTTGCATGGTTTTAGAAGAGAAAGTCAGCTTTCACCATTCAATTCTACATTGAGGGGTTGATAAAAATACTTTCTCCGTTTTCTTGTAACCAGGTGACGACAAGAAGGCAAAGTTTTCCAATCTAATGTAATCAGTATTTCCTAGGAAGAGAGTCTCGATGAATGCAAGTATTGCAGGAAAACGCCACAGCAACCAAAAAGAGTCATGTTACCTACTTTTTTGTGTCCTAAATTGACAACCTTCTTCAATTTCACTTAATTAATTTCACTGGAAGTTCTACTCTGGTTGTGTTATTCTGCAATATATTAAAAAAAATCCAGTTGCCTTGTCTGTTGCAAGTGGGTGTCTGTTACGGGGAATATTAAAAACTTTCATAATTCATAGTGAGTATCTATAGTTGAAAACTTTGATGTACTACCAAATAACAAATATGGAAACAAAACTTGGCAAAATTGTCCCGTCCATAGGAGGGAATTTTAACTAACTTTTTTCATTTTTTCCAGCGCAGTTCAACTTTCAAGTCAATTTCTTCAATTTCAATTTCGGGGTTGCTTGGCGATACGTTTAGTTTGATACGTTTATTTGATTTTGCGCTACTGACTTTTGTTTTGTGATGTGACGAGACGTGTGACGTGTTTCGATTGTAGCCACTTGCTTTTCCGCTGTCTAGAGCTGTCATTTTAGTAAACAGTGTTTAAACCTGAAAATTAGGTTTGTTGGGTTTATTAACCAAAATTAGGTTTTTTTTACATTACTTAAAGTACATATAAATGATATCGTTGGCTAGGTTAGCTTTAATTAATAGGCTTAGTAGCATTTACAATAAGATTTGTGTGCTTAACATTTTCGTGTTTATTGGAATTACAATAGTCCTAGAAATGCTATAATTCCAGGTTGCAGAGTTGCAGACATCTGCCCTTTGGTGACTATTTCTGCTCATCATTTTTTCCAATCAGCCAAATTTTAAAAGACAATATAAAATTTAACTCAACTTGAATTCTTGAGATGAACTTCCAAAATTGCCGATTATTTGAGGAAGGACTCATTAGCATTCATGTATGCAAATTAGGATAGTCTTCGGAATTTGCGCAAGGCTACTGGAAAACATTTTCGGATCATTTTGACGAGCAGAGCGTAAGGTAAGCTTGCCAGTGTTATCCATTGTGCACTGATCATAGCCTTTCACACTAGCCTTTCAAACAACTTGCTCTTCACG
Source organism: Bilobella braunerae (assembly GCA_034694865.1). Classification (NCBI taxonomy): domain Eukaryota; kingdom Metazoa; phylum Arthropoda; class Collembola; order Poduromorpha; family Neanuridae; genus Bilobella; species Bilobella braunerae. The sequence goes on from JAQFYP010001207.1 coordinate 9,877, forward strand.
GTGTGGCATTATCAAAATGATTCCCTCTGAGTTTACAGCCTAAACCCAAATCGGGCATATACAAGGTAAGAGGCTAGACAATTCTTCAAGGGGATCACCGATACCTAAACCTTTTTTTTGCGGCTGCGCGGAGATTCGATATATAAGATTTTGTAATCATCCTAAACCATTTCAATCAATTGTCACTTTTAGACCTATCGTATTACACTTACTAAATGTTGTAGTGTGTTGGCTGTACTTTTCGATTAGTCAATGAATGTCTTTACTGTTGGTTTTCCCCTTAAAGGAATCACCTTGCTTTTGATCTTGTGTATGCCCGTATCTCCGTGAACTAGGCATACAGAGACAAATAATATGGAAATTACCTGATAAGGTTTCCCAACAGTGTTAAGGGAATCCTAAAGACTGCCCTCGTTTGCATAGAGTCACCTGCGTTTATCAGGCGAAAGCTACGGCCGTATACCTCATGTCAGGCTGGTGTCCTCCGTTTGTGGAGTAGACCTGTAAAACAGCGGAATGTTACGGATAGTCTGTCGTGCCTGCTTGATTACAAAATCTAGGCTAATGAGTCCTTATCCCTACCACATCCCTACTCTGCCTTTCATGTTGATCATCCGCTCTGCGGGAATGTCAAATAACGCTTGTTTACCTAATTATTTAAATAGCTAATTAGAAATTGTTTTAGAGCCAATTGGAGGTAGCTTCACTATACGTAAGAACCCCATTGACATGTTAAACTCAACTTCCAAAATTAATTATTGTAAATTGTTTATTGTAATTCACTAATGACTTTTTAATCAAGTTTATTTGATGTAAAGCTCACCCATATCAACATGTGCATGCTCAATTTATGCATAAAAATAGCTTCAGTTTAAAACATAAATGGATTAGAGAGTCAGAATCATTAAAGGAAATATTAAAGTTACAATCAAAGTAACTCACTAATTGAAATCGAACTGACGGAGAGTCAGACAGCTTCCAAATTCAACAAGGGGTTATACAAGGCGAATCAGCAAGTCCAACTCTATTCAACATATACATTGAAGGTCTCTCCAGTGTATTCGCCAAAGTTCAACTCGGCGGCCTGCATCTTGCCAACGCAATTATTCACCACCTGCTTTACGCAGATGACTTGGTTATTGTTGCCGCCTCTCAAGAGTCGCTTCAAAGCAAAATAGTTCTGGCATCCAACTTCTTTCACGCCCAATGTCTGGAAGTCAACACAGCAAAAACACAAGTGATGGTGTTCTCAAAATCAGGTCGAATCCCAAACAATAAAACATTCAAATGGAGAGGAACTGAAATTCAGAAAACTAAAGAGTATACCTACCTAGGTGTTACTTTCTCCTCTACAGGAAATTTCAGCAAACATGCAGAAAAGGCTGTCACAAAGGGTCACGCTGCCTCAGCAGCTCTGAAGTCAGTTCTCAAATACCCTCGGAACTTTTACCTAACACCATTATCAAGCTGTTACAATCTATTCTCCACTCAACTACCTTGTATGGCGCTGGTGTCTGGGATTTCAAAAACTGCGACACGCTTAAAAAAGTACAACGACGCTATCTCAAAAGTGCACTTGGGCTTACCCTCAATACGCCAAGGTACTTTGTACGCCTTGAAACCGGTACCCCTCCTATCAAGTATGAAATCGCTAAGTTGTACTACGCTCAATGGTGCCGAATTCTCAGCGAACAAAATTCTATCGCGTACGCTGCCTATAAGGACCTTCGGAACGCATTTTTCAAGGCTGGTAAAGACGACTGCAACAATTGGTGCTCACAAGTAAAGCTACTACTTTGTGATGTGGGACTTGAATGGTTGTGCCAACAAAATTTGCACCAACTGGCCCTGCAGAACAAAAAGAGCTTTCTATCCAAACTGAGACATAAGCTTGGAATTTCAGACCTGGAAGCTGCTGCTGCCTCTAGTTCTATTCCTCATTACCACTCGCTTACAAAGGGCTCATATTCAACAAAATTCTACATGAAAGAAGATCTTCCAAGGTACGTTGTTACAAGAATAGCCCAACTTCGCTTGTGCAGCAATACAATACTCAACAATGGAAGCTGGGTAAACCTAGGATCTTTCAAGAGCACCCCATGTAAGTTTTGCGGATCTCAGCTCACACTCCACCATGTTCTTGCCGAATGTCCCGTGAATGATTTGGAAAGAACTAAACTTGCCCAAGAGATGTTTTACTCTTCCCAATCAGTGACCTTAGACCCGCTTATTGAAGCGTTGTCCACCAGACTACTCGACCCTGTCACCTACAAGAAGTACCATGTGTTCGCCTCAGCCGTTATACTGAAATATATGACATAATAGACTACTGATTAATTTTACCCGTTTTGTACATTTTAACAATTTAAATGACTAATTGATTTCTCAAATTCTTACGATACTTTATTGTGTATTGTATATTTACCATTTTTGACTAAGCCTGTAAAATAGACGTTTAAGACTTTTAATCTGTTCCACTAATCATGATACTGCTATTCAATATAATACATAATGTAATCTTGTTGATCTTGGGTTCGCCATATATCAAATAAATAATTCATTCACTAATTGAAATCGCAATTAGGGAATTTACTGAAACATTAGAACGAAGTTCTTCAGCAATTTTGAAAAATATATTGCAAAAAAAAAGGCAAAAAAAAATTTAAATTGGTAGGATTTGAACCTGTGACGTTGATGTTCGAGTTTATGGCAACCCTTCTTACCATTTGGTTACAAGGCCAGTAGTTGTAATTTAACAAAAAAATGGTCTTGACTTTGAAGAAGTCTTTGACTTCACGACCGCCAACTTCGTTTTATATATAGTTACAAATCAAACCTTACAAATAAGAGTAGATGATAAAACAAACGAATCTAAAAATTACCATTTGAATAATTGCTATTTAGGATTTACAACATTTTTTTTAGCACAATTCGTAATACTAATAAAACAGCAAAACACATTTGGTTGGACTCATGGCCTTTCAACAACGCTTTTCACATCATTAATTTCCAAATTCTGAAAATTAGTGATACTTTTTGGAAAGTTAAAATTTCATTTCTTTCAAGTTTAGCATAGTAAGCTGAGTACGGTGACAGGTAAAAGTAGAATATTATTGTATCGACGTGCGAATACGCAGGTTCAACGCAAAAATTGAATTTGGTTTAGATTCGGGTTACTTATGCGACAGGCACGAGAAGATGGAATTTTGACTTATCAATTTCGAAACAGAAATGCAAAAAACTCTAATTAATTTGTGATCAACACAAAATTTATTTATGCTTTCATGTCAAATCTAGCCGCTGTCACTTGTAAACATGCAAGAAATCTTATGTTATAAAAATGCAAAATACGACGAATGCAATCTAAATTTGGACAAAATTTATTAATATATTTGTGTACAGTAAATTTTTCTACATGCTAAAATTTGATGTACTCCACACTGAGCCTGCCTTATTCACATAATTACTTACAATCATTTAGCGTCAAGAATACAACTACATTTAGTTTTCTTTTAACTAATCAAGACTTTTGGTTTTTCCTTAAACGTTTGCCCTTCAACCTTCTCATACAGTACATTACTAGGATCATTGTACGGAAGTGGTATTGGAGACGTAGAGAGGACATAATTTATTGCAGACGTAAAATAGTATCCGTCCACGGTACATGTGGGTAATCTCTTAGTCCTCATGGGTTTCCACCTCTCCAGAACGGTTGACCTATTGTACGTTATATATTTTAATATATTTTCTATATATAAATATATATTATACATACATTCTAGTTTCAAATATTATATTCTCTAAACTAAAATTTACCGAAATGATGCCTTATATGATCTTGTAAATCTTATCGGTTCCTGGCTATACTCATGCAACAGTGGAATTTTTTTGTGTTCTGTTTGAAATTGGAGTGGAGATTTCACCTATCAAAATCAAGAAATTGAGACTCAGGTGTTTTGCAAAAAGAATTTTTTAATGTAAAACATTTTTTCTACAATACTTGCTCTAGTCTAACGTTTAGAAACTAAAGTGGAATTACTGAATAAATGGCTATTATGACTTCTCCTTTCAGGCTTGCGCATTAAAAAGGCATTTATCACAGGTTTTTAGATACAATAGGTTAAGAATCTTCAAAACCTTTCTTGTGCAAAATTTTTAAGGCGAAAAGATTACCTTGGACTTTGATTGATGTTAGTCCTATACTGATACTGTCGGTAAATTAGTTTTAGAAATTGTCCAGATTAAGTTAATTAAAAAATATATAATTAGTAAAAATGAATTAAAAATTGATTTCAATGTAACTAAAATTAATACTTGACATTTTTGATTCACTTAACACCAGCTATTAATAGCCCTTCCTGTCACAGAAACATAAAAATTAAATAAAAAGTTCTTGTCTTTGGATGAAAATTGGCTTATGCAAAAAAAAAAAAAAAACTTCAAACACATGCATAAGATACTACATACTAAAAATTTACATACATAACTACAAGAATTAAAAAAAATTATACTCTGTTAATTTTCCGTTTTGTATTGATAGCTTTTACTGAAATATAATATTCTAGGCACTATTTGAAAGCATATTTAAGTGCGAAATGCACATGACGTCGGTCAACAACATATTGTTAAAAGCCTTTTCATAGTTGGTATTATTGTGTTATTATTATTTAATTTTAACTTACACTATAGGTAACAAATATATATATATAGTTGCTATAGGTAACTTACACTCTGAAAATGCTTTTCCTTTTCATTCCATTCTACATAATCCATGTGTATATGGTCACGCTCCGTGGATGTAACAACATATTTTTTCTGCTTAAGTTCCGGAATAACAGATGTACCGAACTCGTACAGTCTCGTTATTCTAAATATAACACATTTTAAGTTGTACATTGTACAACGCAACACGTGACTCACAGTAAGACATATCAATATTACTCATCCGAAGCATCATATTTCAGCATTAGATTTTGCGCCTCCAGACCTTTGCATTCGTCAAGCCCACCGTGCTCATGGAGGTAGAATGGCTAGATATTATAAACAATATTGGAATACTTTAACATTATTTGGAATTATCCGATCATAATCAACATATAATTAAAATTAACATTATTAAACGTAATAAAAGTTATTTATCAAATAGCAGCAATTACCGGTTTCATGCGTACAAACACTGTGCCGTGGGCAGGTGAACCGTAGCAAAAAACTCTAAATTCAGCCTCTTTTAAATTAGGATTCGATACGATAAGGTCGTATTTGCGGTAGTAGCTCACTGCTTTACTGCAAGTTTCTTTTCTGCTGTAATTAGTTATTAATTAAAATAAATAAAAGGCTGTTAGGTGAGTCAGTAATGAAGTCATAGTATTAATGTCCTTTAATTGTACATATAAAATTTTATAAGTAATGTTTCCATACTTTTTGCAAAGTAAACAAATACATAAGAGCACTCGTTTTGGTGTTAAACACAGAGTGTTGCACTTATTAAATGTCGTTTTGTAACCGTACAATTTGAAAGAATCGGCGTGACCTCAGGATTGTTGAGGAGTGAGATAGATGTGTGTTGATTTGGAGATTGCTAGCGCTTGCTCAAGGCGCTGCAAATTCCCTGGTTTTGAGAAAATGAAGCGACGCTAACAAAAGGTTAAGAAGGGTTGTTTTTTACAAAGTGTAAAATTAGGAGCGTGCTGAACACTTTTGGAATAGCCAATCAGCAGCTGTGCGTTCGCAAAAAGACGAGTCTACGCGCGTAAGTCAAAAATTCAAAAACTGAATTCCACTAACGTACTTCCATCCTTATTTATTTGTTCACCTCACGTAGGTGGGCATTTAAAATTTATTAATCATTATCACGGTACCAAGCGCGACATTTGTGCAGTTACCTGTACATCTGAATTCCATCGTTACGATCCCTTGGTATTTCTTTAAGAGTAACTATCTCGACTACGGTTTCGCCCTTCTTCAAGGTTAGTTTTCGTTCATAACTCTGTAAGAAAAGTCAATGTAATGTTTTTTGTGTATACCAAATTGTTTAGTAGACAATTTAGTAGGTTTTAAAATGATTTTTGCAAGAAAAACGGAAGTAATAGGACCTAAAAAAAAGATCTAAAAAATGGCCTAAAATAAATGGCCTACCAAGTATAAAGGACCTAAAGCAAAAATGGGCCTAAAGTAAAAAGACCTAAAATTTTTAAAATAAAAAAAATCATTAATTATTAACGTTAATCGTCATTAAATAAGAATTTATTACAAATAAAGTACAAATAAAGTACAAATAAATAATAAATATACAAAAAAGTACAGTACCTATACTTTTTGCATAAAAATATTAAATCTGAACAATCTGAAATTATGGGTGTAGCAACTATGTGAATAAATTCTTAAAATTACCTTGTACACAATGTGTTTTTGAGCAATTGATCCAGGTGGGGAATTAATTTGTTCCTGATTTGATTGAATGGTGGTGGGATCCTCATTTGATTGAAGGGTTGCGGGATGCTGACTCGATTGAAGGGTGGTGGGAGCCTGAGTTGATTTAAGGGGGATGGACCCCTGCTCTGATGTTACGGGAGTGGTGTAGTAAGGATTGTGCTGAAAATTGCCTAGTGTTTCAGGTGGTGTATCTTCAGATGTAGTTTTTGATGGATTCTGCCCTGCATTGTCTGACACTGAACTATCTGGTTTGACTTCTTGTACTTGTACTTCATGCTTTCCAATTAGTCCAGG
>JAQFYP010001208.1:0-16600 GCA_034694865.1 Bilobella braunerae
TATTAAGCATTGAATTAGGTCTTCTCCGAAATTACATATCTTTCACGTCGAATTTTTTGTTTATATTGATTATCGGGTTGTTCTTAGTTGAAATTAATACTCAATGACATTATAGAGCAATTACATTGTTCTAACTGCAAACTTTTCACGTAATCTATTGTTCAAAGCACCAAAATCTATTAATCATTAATTAACAAATTAACATCAATCAAGCAGTTCAATAATTAAAATCATTTGAATCAATAGTTAATTACTCCAATTATTTTAGTTTCCCGACTTTTTTTCAATTGAGGTGTCGCAATATGCTCCAATTTGTTCGTCACTGGACCGTCACTTCACAAAAAGTTGGACTGATTCCAACTTGACGAAAGTGACTGAAAGTGATGCTGGAGTGATGCTCCGGTGAAGTATACATTGAGTCGGAGGGAAAGTGAAGCTGGGAGCATCCTCCCAGCATGCTTTTTCGACTATACATTAAAAAATCCGGCAAGTGACGAGGAAGTGATGGGGAAGTGATGAGGAAGTGACGAGTATACTTCCAGCATTAAGGTTAAGTTCAAGTATGAAAGCGTTGGTGTATTTTGCTTAGTCGTGTAAAGAATCCTGGAAACTATGTAGGTATAGAGACTTATGTATAACTCTCCTAATTTGCGTAGGTAACAACTTGGGGTTATGCAACTAGGAGTATTAATTATTTAGTTTAAACAACCGTGTGCATTGTGAGCGTAATAGTATGTGTAAATGTTAATAGTAAGTGTACTATTAGATACAAGAATAAATGTTCTTCACTGGGAGGCAGTGGTAGATTACTTCAACAAGATGTAGCAGGATAGAGAATGTTGTAATTGTAGTGTAGATCAGAAACAATGCTGTATTAAGTTACTCTCGCTTTGCAAAGTTTGTGGTTTAGGATGAGCAGTCCGTGAATACATTACATTTAACTTCAAGGCCGCCTTAAACTTGTATGTATCTCGCGCGAATATTCCGGAAAAAATTATTGCGCTAAAGCGTTTTTTATTAGAAAATTTTTGCTATCCCATGCCATTCAGCTTAGCTGAAAAAATTTATGTATGTAAAACTGACAGCTGAAAATCTGAAGCTGTATATAATTTTCTAACTTTTAATTTCAGTCCCTCAGCAATCAATACTTCCAGACATGATTTCTCTCCGAGAAATAAGGTTTTTCCGCTTCTGAACAGTTCAGCCTCTACAGAATAGTTTTTGTTTTGCGTCACGTAGAATTTTTCAAAGGTGTTAATATGAAATATTTTTGTGGAATTTTTTCCTTGGAAATTCATTATAACACTAGCTGTGCCGCGACGCTTGCTTGCTAGCAGCTTCCCGTGGTAACAATATTCCCGCCGTCACTATAAGTGAAAAACCCCAGAATCCAGAGCTATCCAAGCCATTATGAGAATAGCCGTTAGAAAAAGTTCGCTTAATGTGATCAAAACTTAATTTCCAATTTAGCCTTTAGCTCAAATGAATTAAACATGTTGACATTTGGAAATTTTGGCAATTGACCTTTGACCCTGAAAAAACCGGAAGTAAAACTTTCCACGGAGTTGTACCATAAACCACCCCATTTACAAACCTCGAGCCCCAGCGGTCTTTGTAGGATTGGTTAATCACGTCAAAATTTGGGCATTTTGACATTTGACCTTTTTGCCCTGGAAAAACCGGAAGTAGATTTCGCCTGAAGTTTGGCCCTTAAGTCACGCCATTTTTAAACCTTTTTTATGTACCAAATATGGCGGTCCAAACAACCCCAGCCGTGTTTGCGGGTTTGGACAAAACACGTAAAATTTTGGGCATCTTGGCATTTGACTTTTGACCCTGGAAAAACCGGAAGTAAATTTTGCCCGCAGTATGGCCGTAAATCATCCCATTTCAAATCTCACTTATATTACCAATTATGGCGCCCGTAGGCTCAGCGATCCTTTCGAGATTGGATAAAACACGTTAAATTTTGGGCATTTTGACCTTTGACTCTGCAAAAACCGGAAGCGATTTTTGCTCGGAGTTTGACCCTAAATTACCACATTTTGAAACGTCACTTACCTATCAAATATGACGCCTCTCACCGCAGCAGTTTTTGCGGGATTGGACAAAACACGTAAAATTTTGGCATTTTGACTTTTGATCTTTAACCCTGAAAAAACCGGAAGCGATTTTTGCCCAGAGTTTGGCCCTAAATTACCCCAATTAAAAACCTCACTTATGTACTAAATATGGCGCCTCCAGCCCCAGCGGTCTTTGCGGGATTAAGGAAAACACGTTATATTTTGGTCATTTTTACCTTTAACCCTGGAGAAACCGGAAGTGATTTTTACCCGGAGTTTTTCCCTAAACTACCATATTTTCAAAGCTCACTAATGTACCAAATATGGCGCCTCTAGCTCCAGCGATTTTTGCGGGATTAGAGAAAACACGTTAAATTTTGGGCATTTTGACCTTTGACCCTGAAAAAACCGGAAGTGATTTATGCCCGGATTTTGGCCCTAAATTACCCCACTTTCAAGCCTCACTTATGTACCAAATATGGCGCCTCTAGCCCCAGCGGTCTTGAACAAAAAACGTTAAATTTTGGGTGTTTTGACCTTTGACCCTAAAAAAACCGGAAGTAAATTTTTGTCCGGAGGTTTGTCCTAAACCAGCGCAGATGTATACCTGATTTATGTGTAAAATATGGCGCCTGCAGCATCAGCGGTTTTTTCAGGCATCGATCACAAACAGACTGACAGACGGACGGACGAACGATTTTATAGTATAGATTAAATATCAAATATTGTGTGAAAATATGAGCACAAATGAAAAAAGCTCCCTCCATTTTCATTGCCACTCATCAGAGTTTTTCTTTCATTTATTTTAAATGCATAAAACATAAAACAGGAAGACTTTTGTATGAATCTCTGGGATCCTTGTTCTGCCATAGGCTTGTTTTGCTGTTAAATTTCATTTTCTTAAGTTAAACAAAACTAAGATTTTTAACGTTTGTGCCCTTTAGATACTGAGTATAAAATTGACACGGAAGTGCAGCTTTTTTAAATTGAAATAAGTTTTGAATTAGTTTGTAGATTTTAAGTGTAGCAGGCGCAGGAGCAGGCGCACCCATAGGCAAAAACATGCAAAAAAAAAGAACGGCCATAAAAATAAAACGATTACTGTTGAGAATTTTGAAAATTACAAATTGTTTTTTTTATGCTTTTATGCTTATTAGAGCTACAAAACACAAGTTTAAACTTTAAAAATTTACTTCTTAAGAAGTAAGATACAATAAGAAAAATAGAAGTTAGTACGTGTTAGAAGGCTGAAACTGGTGATTCTACATGCTCTATCACTTTTGTATGTCTCCGATTAGATATATAGATGTTAATGTGATTTTTCTCATTGCAAGAAGTAGAACAAAGGACTGGTCATTTGCTGACGATCAGGTTTTAGGTTTTGTCTCATTTGCAACTTCAACGTCAAACGTCAAACTTCAGACATGATTGATAATACAAATAAGATGGAAGAAATTATTTTAATTCTTGAAGTGTCTTTTAAAAAAAGCCTTTTAAATATATTGTTGAACTGCCATAGTGTTAGAAATTGGTTAACATTGCGTTTCAGCAAACTCCACTTGAGTGCATCGTACTTGTTTTTTTTTGCTTAGGGGCTTTGTTTTTTCCTATGACGTATGCTTAGGGGCTTTGTTTTTTCCTATGACGTATGCTTAGGGGCTTATTTTTAGTAAATTTTGAAATTATTGGGATTGGAATTTTTGTTACAAAACTCACATTTAAGTTTTTAGTCGTGACGAAGTCATTTTGCGTAACAAAATTAGGAGCGTTGAGGCCAAGCGTGGTGTCACAAGACGTACGTAACCAAAAAGATTATTGTAATAGTACGAACAAATGCTGAAACTACGATTTGACGTAGAAAATGATAAAAAGTTATTGCTATGAGACAAATTTTAGTTCTTATTGCCTGTTATACCGTAAATTTTATATTAGAAACCCTGGCACCAATTTAATGTCATACCATTTTACCATTAATTTCATAGACACCTGTTTGATGATTTATATTTTTCACGGTAAACTACATATTAGAGGTCCGGCACCTGTTTGGTGACTTTACCATTTCTAAGTAAGTTCAAACTTGAAGCCACGCACAAATTCATGAAATCCCGTTTTACCGTACATTTCGGATGAGATGACCGGCACCTATTTAACATATTACCAGTTTTACCGTACATTTTATATTAGGAGCCCGGAATATGTTTGACGAGTTACACTTTTTAACAAATATTACAAATTAAAGGCCCCGGCACCAATTGAATGAAGTACCATTGATAAGGTACTTAATTTCATAATAGAGGTGTACTGTGTTTACCGTAAATTTTATTTTAGTGGCACGGCACCTGTTTAATGGATTGCCGTTTTTACCGTTTTCATATTGGAGGCCCAGGCTCTGTTTGATGACTTATCACTTTTAATAAACATATCATATTTGAGGTTGATGCCCTTTACCTAATTAATGACAATATATTTTATGAACAATAAATATGCTACATTGCTGCAAAGTTAGTTCAGGGCGGCATTGCATTTAATTTATATTTCAATATTGCTTTAATATAATTCAACTTAAATTTCAATCATAAACTTCATATGTATGAACTGTGTATTCTAGATGAACTAGCAACGAAGCCCGTCCTAAGACGGGAGTACTCGTTAATTATTTAAATAACTAAATAGAATTAGTTTTTGGGCTAGTTGGAGGTCATAGTTAGCATCAGCGTACGTAAGAACCCCTATTTATATGTGAAACTCAATTTCCGAAAGTTAATTATTGTTAATTGTTAATCATAATTAACTAATTAAAAATTGGTTTTGAGCCAATTGGAGATCATACTTTACTTCAACGTACGTTAGAACCCCCATTTACATGTAAAACTCAACTCAAAAAAGTTAATTATTCTTAATTGTTAATCATAATTAACTAATTTAAATCACAATTATAAAATTGACAGAATCATTAGGACAAAGTTCTTCGGCCATTTCAAAAGCTTATTGTAAAAAAAAAAGTAAAAAAAAATGAATTAGGCAGGATTTGAACCTGCGTAAAACGTTGGCGTTAGAAATTACGTCGACACTTTCCACCATTAGGCCACGGGGCCAGCTGTGATAAATCAACAGAAAAAAGTTGGTGTTATTTTTGCGTTGCGCCTCGCCCCCGTCAACCAACTCTGTTTTCTTATCTAGATGAATAAGTCCTGAACAATATTGTATATTCATCATTATTTTTAAATCTTGGAGCTTCATAATTGTAATAATTATCAAGTGCACCATAATCAGCTAAAATTAGACGAAATTTTTTATAAATTTGTAAAAATTTGTCAGGTTCAGGTACCGTTGTACATACGTTACCTGTAACTGGTACGCTGTTTTTGGTACCTATTTCTCCAACTTCATGCCTTATACTTTTCACAAATAATTGGTGGATAATTGGTTAGCGACGTAACAACTGGCACGGGTTCGAATTAACACCTTTATGTTTTTTTTTTAAATTTTTTTTGTAGAGTTTTTAATTCTAAACGTGGGTGATATCAATTTACTAAAAGTCCTAAATTGCGACTTTAATCAGCAGTTAATGGTAGATAATAAGTAACAAAAATTAATCGAAATGAGATATTTATTTTATATTATTTGAAAATGATACCTCACAAGCTATCTTAGCTTCTTTATCTTCTAACTAGCCAAATAAGTAAGTCCAATAACAAGAAGAAACTTATTGAAAAATTTAAATCATGGAGGATGGCCATGTCTGGTGTGTACTAGAATGCCGGTAAATATTTGTGAGACCAAGCAGAGGCTTGGCACATGCGTATTCTTGTCCTTTTGCTCACGCGGATAAAAAAAAATTCAGTAGTACACAAAAAAAAAGTTACACGTAAACTTCTATTACATTATTTATTTACATATTATTACATCAAAGCACGGTTAAAAAAATGACTTTTATACATAACACTAGGGAAAGCCCGGAAATCCAAATTTTCTGGTTTTGGGTGTCATTTAATCAGGGCGCTTTCAAAGTTAATTTGATTTTAGCTAAATAATTACTAGTTAATTAGGTGTCTGATCAAAATGGAGTTACTATCAAAACTATCGTCATCAGCTTCAATTATAGATCAAGTATTCTAACTAGTCGCTTCCAGCGTGTTTAAGCGGTTTGGATTTCGGCGTTTTTAGTTAACAAGGCTATTTGCTTTGTACTGTTACGCAAGCTGGCTTGAAATACGGCAATAACTATGGTAAATGGCGATATTATTGAACACAACTCAGTCTAATATACTGGAAATTAATCTTCTTTTGTAGGACTTTGATACTTGTTGATTATGAAGACAAATGTCAATGAAGTCGTTTAAGTGGTTAAAAACGTTCGATAAACCTTCCAATTTTCCATTTGGTCAATGTAGCGGTGCCCGATTTTGGGACACCTCCAAAAACCTGCTTTTTTGGATTATTTCTGTTTTTGCATAAAATGAGAAATTATTGTGGTCCCAATCACCCGAGTGAACCCTGACCCATTTGTTCAAGTGCAATGACCCCCAAATTGACCCCGACACCAAAAACCTGTTGATTTTATTGAGCATTTGCTAGTTTTGATTGATAAAAAAGATGTTATGGTTCAAGTGAAGTCTACGGTCATCTCAAACTAACTAAATTCAGGATTTTAAACTTTTTTTCATGTTTTAAGCCAAAATGCATGCTACAGGATTTGAACAATTTCATTGTATTGTTACAATAAGCTACTTGATTGGATTAGTTTGCAATGGTTTATCTCACTTAAGCAAGTAGATGGCTCAATCCAGCCTTAGGCTGCATCACGTCTCAACGCTAAAAATTTAAAAACGATTATGGTTGATTCGGGAAACTTTTTCATGCACAGTTCACCATTCAAACAAAATTTCTGTGGCTAGCCGTTTTGAATTACGCACATTATCGAACATCAATAACTATATAAACTACGCCGTTTAATAATACTCAAGGTTTCCTTCTGGTAACATTTATTTAACAAGTTATCTTAGAACAGTTAGATTGTTCCGGCGACACAAAAAACATTGTTCTGCTGATTAGCTTCCATGCGACCAGAGGCTGGTTTGAAAGCGATTGCACGTCCGGTAACGGTTTGAGCTGTTGTGACATCCGTGATAAGGTTTGGGTCATATTTACCTGGTTTATCGGATAAAATACCGAGCAATTTTTCAAAAAGTCTTGAACCGTTATACGTAATGTCAACGACTAGAACTTGGCGGCGGTGCCCCGATGGATTCCGAATGTTGACTAATGGTTTGTTCCAGACGTAAGATAGGATCATATCGACTTCGTACCAAAATTGTTTTTCGATAGTCCAGATACCGTTTTCGTCCATGCCACTAGGATTGTCGAGGGAAAGCACAAATGTGTTGGCCAGATTTGTTTTGTTGTTTCTCTGTTTGAAAATTCCTTTGGACATGATTCGTATCTGAGCTCTTGGAATGGCCCTGAGGAGCTGAGTTTCATCGTTCACTGGTTCAATTTCACTGCTCATAATACCGTCTACAATGTATGTTACGTTTGGGTTCTTTCTGTACAAGAAAAGAAGTCTACGTAGATTATGGCTTCATAAATATATCTTCGACAGAAATTGTATTTTTTTATAGCTATAAAAGATTTGCGGGTGCTTCTTTTTGGGAAAACTGTATAGGCTTATTTGTTTTTGCTTATTTTGCTTGAATATGTAACAGACAAGCCAAACAAGCCCTTCCTGAGCCAAAGGAGTCCTCAAAGTACATGCGCTTCAATTTGCTGCATTTCTACAAGAGTTCAACAGCTTTAATTTTGATGAGTTAATGGGAAGCTAGTTAGACTTGGCAACTATCTTCAATCAAAATTTGGCATTCGACTGCTATTCTCGGACGGGCTCTTTAGGCCAAGTGCTTATTGTAAGTTTTAGAGGTGATTACTTACACTAGTGCTTCAAACTCCCCCGGTTCTATAAATTCTGTCGGACCAATTGCAGCGTGCAAGTCATCGATTTGATTATATTGAACGTTTCGCTGAAATGTCGTCATGACAACAGTATCCTGATTTGGCAAATCAAAGACCTCATCAAGTTTGGAAACGTTGTTTGCCACGGGACGGAATTGCTTAACAACAACGCCAATTGGAGGGCTATGAATTGCTGCAGCGGCGCGCAATTTTTTCACCGCTAAACTAAACTCCAAATATTCTTGAGCTGCAGATGCGCTACCATAGTTGAGAGTGTACACAACGATGACGTTATACGGTTTTGTATATGCACGCATAGCCGTATTATTTAGCCTTTGTGACTCTCCGTAGATGTAAGAGATTGTTTTATCGTCAGTGGAACCCACTATTAGCTCGATGCCCTCGACCCACACATATAAGTCCCACGAAAATACGTAAATCACACACCTGCGGTAGACAAACTCAAGGGCTTTGTACATTGCATCCCCCATCTCCTCCTGTCGCTTGACGTAGTCCGTCGTGTTGCCTGCTGCAGCGTACACGTCCTCTACCATGGCATTTGTAATGTAGGTGTAGTTTGCGGCGGTGAAAGTACTTAATCCGAGAGCGAAGAACACACTGATGCTTGCATGTGCTCTGAATGGAGTCATTCTGAATCTGTGTAGGATGAAGTAACTATGAAACAAGAAAAACTCTGCAAAACGATTTTACTGCGTAAAACGTCGCGCTGAGGTTTGGAAATTTCAACAACTTCTTTATTCTGAGATTTGGTGACAAAATGTCTGCGTCAAAGAGAATTTGCTTAACCGTAGCTATTAAATTTTTATTGTGTAACTTACGCTATAAGAAGTCCTGTAAATAGTTTAGGTAAATGTAGCGCGTTTATTTTGTCACTGCTAGCAAAATAAATGACTTTTTTTTAATTGATTCCAGGTTTTTTATGAAGACAGATCAGTTTTGTAGGTACTCAAATTGTAGGACTGTTGTCAATTTTTTAAGGTACAGTAATCACTTCACAGAATCAAACCTCTAAATCACTGTAGTTCAAATAAAATATGTTTGATGTTTTATCAATGCCTTTTGCATTGCTATTCAATTTAAATTTTATTTTGCGCGTGTAGCTACGTTTTTTATTCCAGAATAAATTTCAAGTCAATCTTCGTCAAACTTTTTGCTCTTGTGATTTTTTGTAAATAAGAAATATTCCAATCGACCTTTACCTGAATGACGACTAGGGCAAAATCCAAGTTCCAATTCCAGCAAAAACTCTATTTGCAGCTTCAATTTTTTTGCAATTTGCATTATCAACACCAAGTACTTCTTCTATATATTTTGCTATTGCTATTAACGCTAAAGCTAAAACTGAGGACAAGAATAAAATATAAGATGAGCAATTTTTGTACACTAAAAATGGATAATTGTGTGTTAAACTTGGCACACTCAAGAATACCGCTGTAAAGTAGGGGTGAAGACACAATGTCTAAAAACTCTAAATAAATAAAACTCTAGTTAAAGTCTACTTACAATAATTGATGCAATAAATTTGTTTTTCATGGAAATGAAATTATGATTGGGACCGGAAATGGAAGGGATTGTAACATCGGTGTCATGATGGTGTGATACAGTCCTAATTTAGGAATGAGATTTCAAATCCAAATGTTTCTTTTTGGACCCTTTCTCTGATATTTCTGACAAACTATCGTCCGTGTATAGTTAGTTTATTAAAATTTTATTTTATTTTAAATTTTATTCAAGCTCAAACTTGCTATGTTATTTTCTGTATTTTTTTCTTAAATTTGAATTCTGTTCCCGCTTAGGTTTCCCATGCTTACTTTTTTTCTCTAGTTGCACTCCACTGGTGGACATACGCAAACGCAGATTTTGGAACTCCATTTTGGCCAATAATTATCGTAAAAATTTTTCCAACTGTTAAGAAAGTAAAAAAGAATAATAATGAATCTCAGTTTTCAGTTTTCAAGAAATGTAAATTAAAAAATAAGCAATAAGTATGTCCGAAAAATATAATATCTGTAATTAGCTGTGACTAAGGACGCTAATGCAATAAATCTTGATTTCAAACAAATAAATACTTTTATATTATATATGTCCGACAAATATAATATGTGCTCCACAAGCACGGGAATTACAGTTACCGAATAATGGTCTACCTAAGTTCAATTGCTGACACCAACATTATTTCAAAAGTAACTTTAATAACAAATATTTTTTTTTAAATATTTATATTTATATTTAATTTAAGTAAACTTTCTTGAATTTGCAAGCTGGTAAATAATTGAAAGAGTCGGCGTGACCTCAGGGCTGTTGAGGGTTGGAGATGTTGCGTGTTGAAATGGGATTTGCTAGCGCTTGCTCAAGGCGCTGCAATATCCCTGGTTTGGAGAGAATGATGAGGCGCTAACTCAAGGTACCGCGGGGGTACTTGAGTGAGTAGAGTGCTAGTGGAGTGTTACTGCTACAAATCTCTGGGTTAAACCGATATGAGAAAAAAAAACTTTTTTCCACCCACCCTACATGAAAATTTTGGTCCCTCAGAAATTCGAGCCGACCCCTCAAACCTCACCTAACTCATGGCAAGCCGATCCGCATTCTAAACCGATCGTGACTAAAAATAATAAATTAATTATCTAAAACGCACCTAACTGGACCATATGACTTTTTTAATTAACCCAACACAGAGCCATATGGCCTATACCCTATCCCACTAGTCTTACATATTTGTCATTCCCATATGTATACAGTGACTATGCTGATCAATTAATAATCGATGACCCATATGATTAGTGACCTTCTTGACAAGTGACCTCAATTCTAAGCCACACCTAATTCGACCATATGACATTTTAATTAACCCAGTACTGGACCATATGGAAGAACTGCAAATACACTGGTTACCCATGTATTTCATTACGAAACTGCAAATAATGAAAACAAATTTAGATTGATGCTCAACGCAAAACAAAAAATCACAAAATTATTGGCACATAAGTCTTGCCAATTTTACAGGGTTCAAATTCAAGTGCTGCTTTGGGCTATGTGTAGCAGGGCCGTTCAAACACCTTTATTTCAACATTGAGGAATGACCAAACCAAATAAAAATTAGGTGTATTTGTATAATAATTATAAAATTATACAATGGCGCAAATTATTTGAAAACAAAATTTTAGTGCTACATCCTTTCCGTCAATAATGCATGAGATATGCTCCAATTTCTTGTGTAATGGAAATGGAACAGATACATGATTTACTCAAATATCAAATTTATTACCCCACACGACACAACTTTCACTTAAAGTATTGCACGTGTTTGGCATACACATTTACTTTCATTTGGATATATACTTCTTGGGCAATCAGCTATTTATTGAATTATTTTATTCAGGTCAACTTTTAAAATCAATGATCAATAGTTTACATATTACGTAGAGTCATATCGCCACATTTTCCATATACTTCACAGTACCCTTAAACACAATTCTAAAATTATCCTTTGCAAAGAAAAACCATGTTATCATTAGGCCAAATCCCAAAAAAAACAAGCTTACAGCAACGTTTTCACTTAAAAGGTAGTGCGCTGGTTCGTTTCATTAAAAAGAACTTTTTTGTAATTCTGTTTCTAACAAATTCGTAAATGAAAAAGAACCCAGATATGAGTAGACCAGAACCTAAACACCAGAAGCTAATGGATACGTTTTCACTCAGAGATAGTGGTAACGCACTGGCACAATTTCGACAAATTCCCCACTTATTCCTAAACTTGTTCGTTTCGCTAACCAAGTTGTCGTAGAATTTAAATATTCCCACTGAAGATATAATCTGCCAAGATCTATATAATTGTGGCGCAAATACTCCGTAAAATCCATAGCCTATATCAGTTACTAGCTCTTGGTCACCTTGCTTGTAAACTATGCGATGCCCCTTAAATCGAGCATAATCGTTGAATACTTTAATTTGATGTTCGGTTTCGACAATACCAGTTTGGGAACAAGATCTGGTGGTGTTTAGCATCATTTCAAACCTTTGCAACATCGTTGCAGATTTTTTAAAACTTAGAAAAATTGAGTGTTTGAAAATGCTCAGTCTTTGGTTGATGGGTATGATCGCCTGCCACTCCAAATTCGAATAGTTGTGTCTCGACGTGTAGTCGGTAAATACTTTGGACTCGTTGCAAAAGAAGTATTTTCGTATCATGCTAATTGTTCTCTTTGAAAAAATTTTATTCAAAAAGTCACTTTTGCTTACTTTTTTGGGGTTCCCGCGGAAAAAGTTAGTCAAGTAAACCATAATCTCTTTCAATTCAAACATAAATGTATTATTTAAGCAGACAAAATCGGCTCCGTAGTCGTAGGTAAGCCTGAAAAACGGCATGTCTATACTGTTGTTTTCATTTAGTGAGCTGACAAAATAATTTGAAAAGTAAGCCGGTACCTCACTACTTGTCAGAAAAGTAAATACTTTCGTTTCATTAAATAAGTAGTAGGTTTGCGACGAAGCGGCTGGTGCAATTAAGTCACTTTGAAGCAAACTCTTATACGCATTGACAAGCACAAGACAAGTCATAACCCATGACATTGTTATGCGAATTCTTCCTTTGCCCATCTGTGCAGGAAGTTGTTTCTGAGAGTTTCTTTCGTCCTGCTCCAATAACGCTGCCAAGTTGTAAGCAACAAATCCAAAGTACATCATGAAACACGTACGAACATCGAAATGATATGAACCTCCCGCCGAACATGAAGCCATGATCAATAATAGCAGGAATAGAATATTCAGTGCAATGGCAGAGGCAAGCAATATAGAAACCCATGCTGACGGTTGGTATGGTTTTGAAAACATACCTAGCGCCAAATACCGCCATACGCCGTCGCAAGTTGCAAATTTAAACTTATGCTGATTACACAGTACCACATGCGGAGTCGGATAACTTGCCGTATGCGCGGGACTGTAGTCGACGTTTCCCAAAACTTTGAGACACTCTTCACTAAAATTATTTTGTAGTGAGTCCGCCAAAAGTAGTGAGGAAGTGAACTTTGCAATATGCTCAAGCTGATTTTCTTGTGTTAGAACTGACCAAGGCTTCATTACTAACCTTCTCTTGTTACTATCGACAGCACCTCTACTCCAGCACAGCGTCGGATTTCCGTTTGGTGCGTTGCGCTTACCAACCGCAGGCAACACAAAAATAGCACCCAGTGACATATTTTGCACTGTTTTCCGTATACTTCTGGGCCTATTACGCCAGCTATTTTGGACGGTTATTTGCTTAGTGTAGGAACAATCCTTAATGACAGTTGGTGCCTCTAGCAAAAATACTTGGTTCACCAATTTTGTTGATTTTTCAACGTGTCCCACAACGTAATTTGTTTTAAAAACATCTGGAACATATTGACAGTCGTTGAAGTCTTCAATCATCTTTAGGGTGGATGTAGTGACAATAAAATAGTAGTGCATGCCAAAAGTTGTTATAAAATTCCTGCTAATGAATTCCATAGAAATGCGGCTTCTTATGGAAAATGTCTCGTATACGTCCAAGTAAGTACTAGCCTGATCCGGAAAGAAAACAAAAGTGGCGTAACAAATTAGATGCCTCGAATCCACAAAATAATTGACAGTTTGAGGTCTACCACTAGTTGAAATACACAGCACAAGCGGTAAATTTGATGATAAACTATTGTGACCTGGAGTACCAAATACAATATCAATGGCTTTAAATGTTATAAACACGGTAACTTTGCAATCCGCATATTCGTCAATTATTGTTGTCATTTGTGCACGTAGAGATAGAGGTACTACTGCCATTGATGTCACACTAACACTATTTACAACAAGGAGAATAACGTAAAAGTTTTTACAATCTGCTGTCCAATTCATTTTGTTGTTATTGAACCTATTTTTCACTTCACTCTAATTAAATATAAAACTTAGTTATGATACTTATCTGCTATTAGACAACCGATCGCATTAATACTTACAAAAAGGTTTTTGGGATGCCAAAATTTGTCGTACACGTTGTGAGATATTAGTGATATGTTCTGAAAGCTACTAATATAAATCCTTTAGTATATTATAATCATTTTTCTTACAATTTTTTACTCAAAGGCAAAAGTTAATTAAAAATATTTTATAATAAATTAAGAAAGTAAATAATATATTGTCTTTTACCTGCACTACGATTTTAGTAGATTGTGAAAACATGCAATGGAAAAGAACTTAACTTAAAAAAATACACAAATATAATTACGTAGTTATTTATCAGTAGCGGAAGCGAAGCGAATGCTACTTATGTTTTCGTCATTTCTGTCCGTCCGTGCGTCCGTCCGTCCGTCTGAGTCACACGTGTATCTCAGGAACAACTGAACATATCTCAAATCTGTTTTCGGTTATGTGTTCCCAAGGTTCCGGCGCAGTTCAAGTTTGTTTTTGTTTGACCGGAAGTGACCCCCTTGGGGGTCAAAGGTCAAGGTCAAAGATAGCCTCACGATTATCTCAGGAACTACTCAACATATCTCAAATCTGTTTGAAGATATGAGTTCCTTGAGTTCCGGTGCAGGTGAAGTTTGTCCTTGTTTGACCGGAAGTGACCCCCTTAGGGGTCAAAGGTCAAGGTCAAAGGAAAGCGTTCTATGACAACATGAAAAATGACCCCTACAAAACTTGATCCTTTTATAAGGAAGAACAATATTTGTATTGGACACTTCTCTCTGTGACCCAGGAATGACCCTTAAAATAACCCCTTGTCCCCAAAATGACCTTTCAAGGTCAAACCCTACTTTTGCATAAAACAAAAAGTTATGATGGTCGCGATGACCCCAGAGGCCCCGTTCACCCGGAAATGGCCTCTTGACTTCCGAAAACCGGACTTCTGTTGGACTAGACAACAATTTAATGAACAACTAAATTTAATATTTTTCTAATTTTAATCTTCCAACTTCCGCTACTGGTTGACCGTTTTACCACGGTTTATTTGTAGCGGAAGCGAAGCGAATGCTACTTATGTTTTCGCTAAATCTGTCCGTCCGTCCGAGTCACACGTATATCTCCGGAACTACTCAACCGATCTCAATTCTGTTTTCGGATATGTGTTCCTGAAGTTTCGGCGCAGTTCAAGTTTGACTTTGTTTGACCGGAAGTGACCCCCTTGGGGGTCAAAGGTCAAGGTCAAGGTAAATCATTCTATGACAACATGAAAAATGACCCTTATAAAAATTGTTCCTCATATAAAAGGGAGCAACATTTGCAAAGGACACTTTTTCTCTGTGACCCCCCAATAACTCTCAAAATGACCCTTTGATCTCAAAATGACCTGTCAAGGTCAAACCCTACTTTTGCATGAAACAAAGGTTATGATGGCCCCATTGACTCTAAAACACCTTTTTTCCTAGAAGTGACCACTTGACCTCAAAATAACTTTTCAAGGTCAAATCCTATTTTTGCATGAAACAAAAAGTTATAATGGTCTCGATGACCCCAGTGGCTGCGTTCATCAGGAAATGACCCCCTGACCTCCGAAAAACCGTACTTCTGTTTTCTAGTCTTACGATTTTAAAATTTTTCTAATTCTAATTTTCCTACTTCCGCTACTGGTTGACCGTTTTACCACGGTTTATTAGTAGCTTGTATTTCCAGATGTAGAAAGCAATGATTTTCTAGAATTGTCATATCCTAACCGGCAGTAAAATGGGCATTATTCACGACATCTTGTTTGAAGAAAGAGAAAAGCGTTAAATGAAATCTGTTTTATCTCCCCCAAAAATTTCTGAAGATATACAAAATATTTTCATACTCAATTCAAACGACAGTCCAATAGTTTAGATTTTGAATACAAAAAGTGAATCATAAGATTATATCCAAAGTATCGATATTCCAACCAATCAAACAACGTCACCAGAGGCAAAGCAATGTAAATTGCAATTAGTTCCTGTGGCCATAAGCTATTTTCTTAAATTCCATGGGCTGTAACCCAAGGAAATCATCAAATCAATTAAATAATAAAAATAATTGTAAAATAACCTGGATAATATAAATCATTTTATTTCACGCTGTTCTGTTTATGCTTTGTTTGTTCTGAACATGGCGTTCAATTGTATTTGGCAGAAGCAGATAGCAAAGCTGCTAAAATTTGTGTGCCAAATTGGTAAATATTTTTGCTTAAACAATCATTCTTCTTTGTTGAGTTTTAACTTTCGTTTTAAAAATTCTTAGTAAATTAGGAACAGGAAATTAAAACAAGTCTTCTATGTAATTTGAAACGTGCAATTTTTTGCCAATTTTTACAAAGTTTTGCAAAAGTGTAAAGATTGCAAAAAATGATTATTTTCAATTGAGTAATTGAGTAATCTTCAAATTTCACAATTTGCAGTTTGTCCGTTTTTAATGAATCAAAAACGACTACTTTGTCTTTTTATTGTCATAACTAATCAAAATATTATTTATATTCTTGTGGTCCAACTCTTGTAGGCCAAGTGGTTAGAGTTTTGAGCTCTAGCAAATGGACGGGCACGGGTTCGAGTCCCGGTGTCGCCAATATGGAAGTGGTTTTTTCCGAAAGTTTTTCCCACTTTCCTTGCCCGAAT
>JAQFYP010001209.1:0-16588 GCA_034694865.1 Bilobella braunerae
CCATTTGGGTGCAAGTTCTGCGACAAGAGTTTTACGCGGAATTTTACTTTGAAGCAACATGTTTTGATTCATCTGAATGCGCCGGCGCGTTGAGTAGAAAACCCAAGTTGAAGATTCATTAGATCCATTTCATGTGTCAGCGAGCGATGTGTCTGACAAAAGTAACAAAAATGTGTTTATATTTTAAAAATATTTCTAAATTAGGACTTTTTTTTTTAATTTTACTCTACTTTGAAATTGAAAGCATCTATGGAATTTAATGCGATTTTGCAAGTAACTGTTTTGAAATAACAAAAAGATGCTTTTGCACATAATGAAAATCGTTTTTTTTTTATTATTTTGTTGCAATTCAGAGAACAATTGTGTGTTTGTTGGTTCTGTATTAAACGTTTTGAAAATAAATATTTTGAACTAACTTTAACTTGTTTTTATTTCATAGTTAACACTAAAAACAATGGACATTCATGGAGTCAACATTTGCATTTTTTGCCCACAGTTTCCTCCAAGGACCTTCATACAGCGTTCAGACTTAACCAAGCACGGACGCGTCCATTCAACGACCATTATCATTTACATAAAATCATAATTGTTCTCATTATTTCACACGTATGTAAGTAAATAAGTAAGTTCACACATAAGTAAAATAAAACCTAAAGGTAAAGTGAATCACTTGATAAAAAATAATAATAAAGAATTAGAAATTGTAGTCATTAAATAAAATGCGGACGCCACTTTTGGGATTGACGTCACTGGCATGGCTTAAGCTCCTGCTGATGACGCTGTAATTCACATGTACTGGAAAATAATACAGTACATTTTAAATAGTTTGTTTAAGTTTGTAGTCATAAAAAATAAATCCAAAGAAGTTCTTTTTTTCAAATGACGGCATTTGGTTGGTAATAAATAAATCTTTTTGAACAACCCGACTAAATGATATCTAGTGCAAATCAATTTAAATTGTTAAGCAATTGTTAATTGAGGGACCCGGACAATTAACAGCAAACCTCAAATTATAATTCTTGGCAACGACATTTTTTAAATAAATCAACTTTCCAGTTTGTGAAACACCTCCTATTTTAGGAACATCCAAGTATCTTTGAAAATATCAAAAATATAGAGTATATGGGTGGATACAGCAGATTACATTATTTTACTTCAATTGTAGTATATTAAAAGCGGAAAGCAAAATATCGAGTGTGCGTAGAACCAGCAGGGTTGGGTCGGCCTCGCAAGTATGATTTTTTTTCAGTTTCAGTATGTAGTCCCAGATTTGATTGATCATGATATTGGTTTTAATAAAGAAAAATGATGTTGTGCAGACAAGACAGGCCAAAAAAGCTCTTCCAAGGACGGGAGAATCCATAGGTTAAAATAAAAATCCTCCTGCCTCTGGACGGGCTGCTTGGCAGCTTGGCAATGGCAATTCTACTATTTACTTGGCAAGGTTTACCTGCCATGTCATAGGAAAACCCACCTTAGAAAGTATGGAGTAACTATTTCCAAAAATAGTAGACGTCATAGCAATTTAAAAAAAAATTATAAAACTGAGCAGAATTTTTCGGCCTTAAGTACTTTTAGAAAGTTTTTTCCTAACAATCGACCCCTTGAAACCCCTTGAAAGTGGTGGGGGCTCAATGCAAGAATCGCAATATTTGGAAACGATTATCCCCGAAATTCGTTGACCGATTTGGACAAATTTGGTATTAAAATGATCATTTGACGATTCCTAAGGAAAAAAGGCAGCATTTTTTAATTGGGTGACTAAGGGTACAGCCAAGTGTTCATGGAAACGCATAATACAAAATGTGCAATGCAAAGTGTCTCATGTGCAATGCACAACGTCTCTTGTGCAATGCACAATGTCTCTTATGCGATGCACAACGTCTCTTGTGCAATGCACAATATGTCTCCTTTGCAATGCACAATGTCTCCTGCGCAATGCACAATATCTCCTGTGCAATGCACAACGTTTCTTGTGCCATGCACAATGCATTTGTATTATTCGTATCATTATTACGAGGGACCGTCAACCGAAACTTCATCTTGGAATCTTTTGCAGTAGAGTATTTTAGGAGTTTTATTGTTATACGTGTTATTTTTGTTTCAGATTACAGAAACTATTAGTGACCTTAAGGGCCTCTAAATTTTTCATAAGTCGATTTCGATTTTTTTTTTACATATTTACCACTCACCACTCCCAACAGAGTGGGCAAGGGGTCAAATGTAAGTAATTTCATTAAAGGTACATAAGGCCAACGATTCCCCCAGTTTCATAATTTAAAAAAAAACAGTGAAACTCATATTTAGAAACACAGAAATTGCTACATCCATGACTGAGCAGTTTAAAGTAATTTTTGTTACATTACACATTGTTCTAATCAAACTTGAATTGGTTAGCGTTTCCTGACTGCTCAAAATTTTGTTGAATTTTACTGAAATTTGTATTAGCAACAAAATATGCTTGTTGATTTTGAGGTTTGCTGTTAATCGTCCGACATACTGAATTGTTTTTCATAGCAATAATCTTTTGTTTGCTTCATTAGAAAAAATATGTTTTCTAAATTAAAACAGATTATAAATACAAAATTATTATTAAAATTAGTGAAACAAAATACATTGCGGTTGCTCGAGAGTTTCTAATGCTTCTTTGTGCTCCATATTACGAATCCTTTCATTCTGTTTGTTTCAGAAATCGAAAAAAGGCACTTATACATTTGTTTTACTTTGCAAAAAAAAACAACTTAAAAATCGAAAATGGAAAAAAAAAGTATTAAGCCCGAGTTTCAACAAAGTTCATATCGGTAAACTTCAAATTCAATGTACGTTGTTTCGTGTTTTGTTACTAATTAATCACAAAATTTTTTAACACTACCTTTTTTCAAAAGGTTTTTTTTCTATATCCTAAAGTCTTTGAAATTTTTTTTGAAGCAGAAACGTACCCTTCACTACATTTTGGAAGCGAAGTGCAGTCAAGTATCAAAAGCTTAGCGTTTTACTTGTTTTTAGGTTTGAAAGAGCACTACGATCATAATCGCTGATTACGCCGAAAAACGTTTCGGAACCAAATCCCAGGGTAATTAGCCAATGTCGCTTAATACTAAATTTTAAGGATTTAATTAGGCTTTAATCAGTCTAACTTTTCCTTTTCAGCTATTTAGCGGTGTAGAAGCTGAATAAGGTCAAAGCTCACTTAGCCCAGATGCTGAACGACCTCATAAGTGTGTCAAGTGCCACAAGGCGTTCAAAACAAATAAGCACTTAAAGGCACAAAGCATAAGAAAAGCTTGTTAATTGTAAATTTTTTATACAAATATTAAAAAAAAATTACGAAGCTCTTGCCTAGAATTTGAGGTCATCCTTTTACCTGGCTTTTGTTGAAATTCATTGAAAATGGCCTGATTTCATTTTGGGTATTCAAGTTTTGGGAAATACAAATTGCATGGGCGGGCATTCCTTGCAAATTGTATCCATTTGCTAAAAAACAAAATTCTAGACATTTGTTTGTATAAAGCACATTTTTATACATTTAAAAACCTTTCAGCAACCGCAAAGCATTTATTCATAGGCGAATTATTCAATTTACTTAAAACACACAACAGACTATCCGTAACATTCCGCTGTTTTACAGGCCTAAAGCACAAAGGCCGAGGACAACAACCTGACGTGAGGTACGGCCTAAGCTTTGATTTGATAACCGCAGGTGACTCTATGCAAATGAGGGTTGTCTTTAAGATTACCTCAAAGCTATTTGGAAACCTATCGGCTAATTTCCATATGCTCTGACTTTGCATACCTAATCACGGAGATACGGGTATACACAAGCTCAGAGGCAAGGTAATTCTCTTAAGGGGAAAACCAATAGCAAAGACCTCTTTGTGGCTGATCGGAGGTCTCAGGCTGGCTAGTGAAGAAAGACAGACGCTTTAACCACTAGACCAACACCGCCAATTATAGCTCCCTCATCATGTATTGAAAGTTTTTTAACCAACTTTGCACTTTTCCCAAATTATAATTAAAGTAAATTCTCAATTGGTCATACGTGATGCAATATATATTGTGTGAAATTAATGAAATTTTGCAAAGTTGAGACCATTAGGCAATAATGCCCGTAAGGTTTTCCAATTTCCAAAAATTTCAAATTTTTTGAATTACCCGCAATTGCTTTTCAATAGAAATCTGTCATTAATTTAGAAAAAATGCTTTATCATAAGTAACAATTTAGCCAAGTTTCAAGCAATTCCAAATTTTGCACGCCTTGCCTTACTACTTGTAAGTGGGAACAGCTCGATACCTTTTGCCCACAAACACTGCCACGGTGCTCCAGGTACATTTTCACTGTGAAACGGGAGCTCTAGGTGCCTTTCAAAATGACTGCATTTGATTGTCTTTGATTTGTACTTAAGTGGACTTATGCTACATTTTACTCGTATTCATGTTGATCAGGGCGTGCCTTATATCAAATGAAATGATTGATTGATTGATTGATTGTCTTGAAGATAAATTTTGCAACTAAGCGCAAAGGCATATTAATATGACACATATCAGTATCCTAGGATCTTCCGCTACAACATTTAAATATTCACCAAACCCAAACAAGCCCGTTCTAGTGCAGGTGAATTTTAATTTGTTAATTTAGATTTATTGTTTGAATAACGCTTAAAATCTTGTTAAATTTCTTTTTCTGTTGCTCTAAAACAATACAAAAACTTGAAAAAAATGCACATTTGTAACTTATTCAAAATGGTGCGAGTATTTACTTTTTGCCAAATTCGATCCATGATTTTCACCATAAACTCATAACGTAATTTTATGTTGCTAATTTCAAGCATTTATAAAGCGAGTTAGTCAAATTATGTGTAAAATTCCTTGTTCAGTACAATAGGTGATGAGAGACATGCACTTAGATTATTACTTCAAATTCTAATTCCAAAATTTTCATTTTTTGCTACTCTAAAAAGCACGAGAACTTCAAAATGGGTACTTTTATTTTTATCCAAAAATGCTTTCAAAAGTTTTTTCTAATTATAAATCATGTTAAGACACAAGATAGGAATTTTTCGTTAAACAGAAAGATTCCATTTACATCAATTCAGACGCAAAGTTGAGTAAAGTGTCATCTAGCACAAGGTGAGGTGCATTAGTTTGAAACTGGAAAAGAGCGCTGCAAACATAATCGCTGCTACCCTGATACATAGTTTTGGAATCTCCCAACTTACTTGGAGTACAAGGTAGAATTTGAAGTCGAATAAATCAGTTTAAGGTTCTTCTTACTTTTTTTAGTTAGCAATAAGCTGCGTCAACGCGTCAAGTAGTAAAATGAGTCAAAGGTCATCCAGCGTAGACGCTGAACGGCCTCACAAATGTATCACTTGCCGCAATATATTCAAAACAAAAAAGATCCTTCAAGGTCACCTCGTGGTTCATTCTGAATTGAGGCCCTTCAAGTGCCTGGACTGTCCCAAGACCTTCAAAGCGATTGGGAACCTGACGGTACATAATGCGCTACACAGTGGACAGAAACGCTTCAAGTGCTCGCGTTGTTAAAAAGGCTTTTATCAAAAAAGTAAACTCACGGAGCACATGCGAGGTCACACATTGGAAGGGCTCCTGCTATGTGCATACTGTGGGTCCGGGTTCAAAAATAAGGACGAATTAAACAAGCATTTGATTACGCACAGCAAAGTAAGTAGATTCATGTGCATCATGTGCAACTACGCAGCTGTATCACAGTCTGCCTTGAGCCGCCATCTTTTGGTCCACACAAAGGAAAAGCGCTTTGAGTGCATGGTGTGCGAGAAGCGATTTGGGCAGAAGGGCCATCTGAAGGGCCATTTGAAAACTCATTCGGAAAAGGGATCCTTCAAGTGCACACTTTGCAACTACGAAAGCAAGAAACAGGGATCGCTTGACCTACACATCAGAGGGCACACACAAGAGTGTCCCTTTGCATGTACAATGTGCCCGATGACTTTCAAAAACAGAAAGGCATGGACTTATCACCTTGGTAAGCATACGCAGGAGAAACCCTTCAAGTGCTCACAGTGTCATTAGGGGCCTCATTAACAACTCTGGCTTATCTCGGCACAAAAAAGTCCATTCAGCGACTAAGGACTTTGTGTGCGGGGACTGTGGACGTCACTTCAAACGAAAGTATCATCTGACTGCGCATGTGCATTTTAGAGAGATATCATTTCAGTGCAAATTCTGCAACACGATTTTTTCACGGAAATCAAGCTTGAACCGTCATGGGTTGATTCATTTGAAAGAGAATGCGGAGGTGCATACAGTAGAAAAAGTGTTTTAAAGTGGAATCAGTGATAATGCCAAAACTAGTGTAATTTTGTCCTCGTTTTTTTGTGTATCATAATAATAGAACTTCTCGAACAAAGATGTTATAAAAATTTTGATTTGTGAAAACTGAAATTATGAGTTAGTACGTTAGCTTTCGTTTAAGTTATCGTTTAAGCTATGCAATTACGTATATGAAAGTTTGAATAATAGCTACTTGAATTATTGGTACTTGGGGGAAATTGTTTTGATTGATAGTTTTTAATAGTTGATCATATAGCGAGCACTTGTTACTTAATTTGGTTTGTTCTGAAGTTTGTGGAAATTCGAGTGAATTAGTTTTAGTTAATGATTATTTTGAAACTAAAATACGAATAAAAACCAGTGTTTGGACTTTTGCCTTGAAAAATTTCTCATTGTAACGTTGAAAATGACGTCGTTTGACTATGTCGAAGACACATTTACGTGTTAAGCAAAATGAAATCTTAATATGACATCATTCAGTGTCCGACTTTCAGACTCGTCCAAGGGCAAGAGGGAACTTAATTTTGAATAATTTTGAATGTGAATTTAGTATATGCTTAAAATTTTAGGAAGATGTTCATTCTGCCGCTTATGGGTCGAAGCTCAAAACCCATTAACTGAAACGAGCCAAAAATGCTGATTTCGCTAGCTTTAACGAATTTTGTCCTTTGTGTATTCACTTACCACAACTCTTTATGAGTACCCATTGTACAATAGTTTTAAGCAATATACAACTGGCATACGAATGAAAGCGGCAGATGCATTAAATCATGGTTCTTCTTCTTATTTAATTCATCACACACAAACATGAAGCATTTTGTGAAATCAAATTTGAGTAAATGACATTACAATGTTATGGTGCACTCACGTCTAAGTTTGTACTCAATGTACATTCCTCATACTCTATATCAATACAAAAACTTCAGAAAAGCTACATTCCTTTATGTACCCCAAATGCCTTCAAAAGGCATTTTTTAAAAATATAAATTTTGTTTAGCCTAAGTGAGGAATTTCCTTTGTTGGTGGCAAATGCTTAGCGGCGAGCTTTGCCCGTTTTGTAGTAACTCAAACGGGCACAGGAAACATATTCGCTGTAGAGTAGTGTAACATTAACAGTAGAATTTAGATGCGCTTGAATCACATCGGGCCATTTTTTTTTCACAGTTATTGAGCAGCAATCCACAAACGTTGAAGTGAACTTAAGCAAAATGAAAGATCAAAGGTCAAATAGCGCAAACGCTGAAATGCCTCACGAGGGTGTGAAGTGCCATAAGACATTCAAAACAAAATCGAAACTTCAAGACCACTCCTTGACCCATTCCGATGTCAAGCCCTTCAATTGCAAGTACTGTTCCAATGCCTTCAAAAGGAAGAGGGAGTTGAAGGCTCATTCAGTGCTGCACTGTGGCCAGAGGCCCTTTAAGTGCCCACGGTGTCCCAAGGACTTTACTCGCAAAGGTGATCTGACAATTCACGTGCGAGGTCACACGGGTCAAGGGCTCCTGGAGTGTCCAGAATGTGTGTCCAAATTCAAATCAAAGGGAGAAATAAACAAGCATTTGGTAACCCACAACACCACAACAAAGTAAGCAAGTTTATGTGCGTCATGTGCAACTACGCTGCGGCGTCACAGACCAACTTGGACCATCATCTTTCGAAGCACACAAACGAGAAGCCCTTCAAATGCACAGTGTGTCAGAAGACATTAGCACACAGCAACTATCTAAAGGCTCATTTGAGAACTCACACGGAAGAGCGACCCTACAAGTGCACACTTTGCAGTTTCGCTGCTAACAACCAGGGTGCCCTTACCTACCATATCAGAGTACACACACAAGAGCGTCCATTTCCATGCACAATGTGCCCAAGAACGTTCAAACGTAGTGGCACAATGAAGCGCCACTTGGTAATGCACACGCCAGAGTAGCTCAAATGCCTTTGTGAACCATTCAGCCTTTAAACAATACCAAAGCGTCCATTCAGCGATCAATGAGTTTCAGTGCGGAGACTGTGGGCGTGGATTCAGTCGAAAAGAAAAGCTGCGTGTCCATTCTGAAGAGAAGCCTTTTCACTGTGACAAATGCGCATGTGCCTTCAAAACAAAGGACAATTCGGCAGCCATCAGAACACGAAGCGTTGTTGCAATCAAGACTTGCCACATTTTACCATTATTTTTTGAGTGGATTTTTTTTAGGCTTAAGGCGACATTATACTTAAAACAAACAATGAATTAATTGGTTAAATCCACTGGTAACGAACTAAACTGATCGTCCTCAGTATGAATCTGTTCTACAAAATTCGGTTGCCCAAATACAATACGGCCAAACAGAAAAAGGCGGCAAAATGTAATCTAAATTTGAAACTACAAAGATTAGTAAATATTTACACTCTAGTATTGTCAAAGTTCTTACTTACTGTCAAAGGTCAAGAAATCAAGTCAAACATACAAACAAAGGTCAAGTCAAAGGTGGAAGGTCAATAAAACGTTTAGAAGTTATGTCAACAGTCAAAGGTCAAGTCAAGGCCTTCAATCAAAGCTCAGGTATTCACTATAACTGCATTAGAATTTAGATTGCTATTGTTAGTATCTCATTCAAAGTATCAAAATTCAGTTAAATAAAATTACAGTTCATACTAAATTTTATTGTTTTTTGCATAACATGTTATTTTTATGTTTCTAATTGGTTAAATTAATTGGGTAACCAAATAAACTAAAAGTATTTTGTCTGAGTCAATTGTACGGCTTCTGGTTGTCCAATTTCAATTCTGGCGAAGAAAAATGGCGGATACCAATTTTAAACTTTTAAAAACAAGGCTAGGTAAAATTTACGTCGTAAGCCCAAGATTACAATTATCTCGAGTGTGTTAAACAAGAGTTAATTGAGAATTACCGTGGCTTAAATTAACATTTGTTTCCAATATTGGTCAACTTGAACTTGAGAGGCAGGCCCAACCGATTTTTTTTAAGTCATGAAATTGAAAAATTTAAAATTACTTTGCAAACATAGTTATATTTTTCCAGGCCAGCATGTTACAAAAAATTTCCAGTCTCCCCTGACTGCCTGCCTATTTAAAATTTCATTTTTTGTCCAGAAATCTCCCTACTAGTATTGCTGTAGTTGACCTAAAATTATGAGATTGGTCCTAAACCACCCAGTGGAGTCTTGTCCACCCGGTTTGGAAACAAAAATCTTGAATTCTTACTTCCATCAAAAGTTATGAGGCAAAACGTGTCCAGAAAAATGTATATTTTAGAGACCTGTTTCCATGGATTTTGAGCAACTAGTAGTGGACAGTGACTATCAAACCGACTAGGCTAAATTGTATATTTTTGATCGAATTATTGTGGCTAGTTGTACGTACTTCCTTCCCCAAAGCCTTAGGACATTTACCGAATTCTTTTTTCCATAAGATAACACTGTCACAATTTTACCATGAGAATAGGTGTAATGTCGCCTTAGCTTTCCTAACAATATGTAAATATGTAACCAGTAACAACCCGAAAAACGGTTTTTCGGTTTTTGGGATCATTTAGGGGTCGTCGGTTTGAGGGAGAAGGGAGTCAGGGATTGTATCAATTTTAACCTCCGGACCTTCCTAATTACTTTAATGCTCATTTATAGGCGTTAATCTTTTGTTTTGAAGTGCAATTCAGTTTTGGAATTTAATTGCGATTGTGTTTTTGGATTTCAATCATTGTAGTACAAAGGTGTAATTGCTACGGACGGATGTGCAGGAAAATTGTAACCTTAAGAAATAAAACAATTAGTATTTTGAATTAAAAAAAAACTTAGTAGTTGTTGAAATCTTTTGTGTAAAAAATTAGAAGCAAGAAAAGTGAGCTCTTGAATTTTTTTTTCTAAATTTAGGGGGAACAGAGTTATTTTAGGTTTTTGAAAATTCAGAAATGTATGAGAGTTTTTTTCAAAATTTAATCGACCCTTGAACTTAACATGAACTTAACATTAGCTCAACCTTTAGAACACAAATTAAAGCTTCTAAATGGTTTTAAAAGAACAAACAGAAAATTGGAGACTGACACATAAGTGATGATCTCGGATCTTTAGAGTAGTTAATTTCTACACTGTCTGCATGATGATTCGATGATTCTCGTAACTTTCAAAATAGCGCTATTTGAATTGCGCAGTCATATGACATTTTTATTTGATGACAGATTTATGCAATGTGACATATTAAATATGAAAAACGTGTTCCAGATGGTAGCAGGTAATAGTTCCGAAAAATAAGTTCCGAAAAAAGCTCCTAAAAAAAAGTTCCGAAAGAATTGTTCCGAACGAGTATAATAGTTCCGAACGAGTAAAAGTTCCAAAAAATAGTTCCGAAAAAATAATTCCAAAAATAAAACGGCCAAATTTATATTTCAATTAAAATTTAAATTTTAAATAATTAATAACTGATTGGTTTATGTGGTTAGTTTTGGTTTTAAAATGATTTTCTTAAGTTAATGCAGGATGGACAAACATTAATGAATTAAAAGCAGCTGATTGTGCTTTTGAGCACAAACCGTAATTTTTGATTCATTTAAGATTACGTAATATGATTCTAGTCATATTATTAATTTATAACAATTAAATTTTCTTATTTTTATGGTTTTTGAAAAGTTTAGTGTTCGAAATTTATTTTTCAGAATTATTTTTTCGGAGTTTTTTTTTCTTATAATTTTTGTCGCAACTATTCCTGGAATCTACCAGATGACTTGACTCGTGTTTTTTAGTAATAGCGCTTATACAAATAGACGCATTCTCAATTTTGAAATATGCCAAGCACTTTTAGATGGTAAAAATCAAAAGAAACTTATGACGCATTTAATATTTATTGATTCAACTACTGTAAATCCTAAACTCCAAGTCCTGTATCTAAATTATTTGTGACAACCAATTGCTTACAAACTTGCAACAAGCACATGCATAGGATATTAAAAACGGGAGTAACGAAGTAGCGTGTGTTACACTAAGAAATAAAACAAACGAACTAACATTTCAATTATTTTACTCACAATAAGTTTATAATTTATTTGCTCTTCCGTGTTGGCCATAGTGCAAAAATAACTAAATGAGCGATTCCTTGAAGGGCCCTGACCCCTGAAATTTGATCATCAACTTGACTCTACTATAGAAATTACGACAATTTAAAATTTCAATTTTAGTCGTTTGAAAAGGTACAGCGCACAGAGGGGGACAGATGGACATAATGTTGCAAATTACGTAATAAATTGAGCATTTTTCTTTTTCCATTTTTCCATTATTTGAAGTTATCTTTCCGACTTTCAAAATGGCGTTACTTGAAAAACTGCGAGTGACTGCTCTTTTATGAGTACACATTGAACAATACTTTTAAGCAATATGACAATTCACATATAACTCATGGTTCTTAGCAGTGAGTGAAATCATCATTTTTGAGTAAGTGACATGCAATTCTAGGGCGCATGCACGTCTAAATTTGCATTTCTTCATTCGTCCTACCTGAATTCAACACAAAAACTTTTAAAAAGTTACATTCTTAATTTCCCCCAAACGCCTTCAATAGGCATTTCGATAAAATAAATTTTGTTAAGCCTAAGTCAGGAATTTGCCTTGAAGCCACTGGCAAAAGCTGAAAGGCGAGTCTTTCTTATTTTGGAACTTAAAACGTCACAAAAAACATAATTCCTGTTTCCCTGGGAAGCACTTCACGCATAACTCTAAAGTATCTACAAAACAGCGCATAACGATAACAGTGGAGGTTTGATGCGCTTGAATCACGTTCGGCTGGCGAAATTTTCTTAGTTATTGAGCTGCAATCGACGTGAAGTGAAGTTAAGCGAAATGGAAGATCAAAGCTCAAATAGCGCAAACGCTGAAGGGCCTCACGAGTGTGTCAAGTGCCACAAGAAATTCAAAACGAAACAGAGACTTCAAGACCACTCCTTGATGCATTCCGATGTCAGGCCCTTCAAATGCAAGGAATGTTCCAAAGCCTTCAAAAGAAAGAAGGACTTGAAGACTCATTCAGTGCTGCACAGTGGTCAGAGGCCCTACAAGTGCACACGGTGCCCCAAGGACTTTGCTCGCAAAGGTGATCTGACAATCCACATGCGAGGTCACACGGGTCAAGGGCTCCTGGAGTGTCCAGAGTGTGGCTCGAAATTCAAATCAAAGGTAGAAATAAACAGGCATTTGATAACGCACAGCAAAGTCAGCAGGTTTATGTGCGTCATGTGCAACTACGCTGCAGTTTGCCACGCGACCTTGGACAGGCATCTTTTTACTCACACGAACGAAAAACCCTTCGAATGCACGGTGTGCCAGAAGAGATTCACGCTCAGTGGCACTCTGAAGGGTCATTTGAGGACTCATACGGAAGAGCGACCATTCAAGTGCACACTTTGCAACTACGCTGCCAAACATCAAAATGCGCTTGACGCTCACCTTAGAGTGCACACGGGTGAGCGTCCGCTTGCATGCACACTGTGCCCAAGAACGTTCAGAGACAGAAGTAGGTTGAACTACCACCTACGAACGCACACGCAGGAAAGGCCCTTCAATTGCCCACAGTGTTCAATGGCCTTCATAAACCGTTTACAAGGGGGCTGAATGCCGGCTAAGACGCCGAAGGCTCTAACTTACGCTCAAGCGTTGCTACTGCCGATCCTGATGCCTCCAACTGCTCCTAGGATGACCCTCTACCCGATGCAATGACTGATCGCTGGATGCGAGACCGATCAGCGCTACCAATAATCGCTGAAAACGCTAAAGAGCCTTTTGGCTTCTAATCTTTATTTACTCCTTATGAGGTCTGAGTAAGAATTTCTTACATGCTATGGCTTAAGCTATGGGGTTGGACTAGGGGATATGGGATTCTCGTGCCTAACTTAGTTGGGCAAGTCTCCTCCTGCTTCACGTTCGAACCTTAATCAACACAAAATCGTTCATTTACCAACCTAGGCATTCCAATGCAAAGGCTGTAGACAAAGATTCAAGCGAAAGGATCATCTGACTGCTAATGCGCGTGCTCATCCAAAGCAAAGGGGCTTGCATGACAATTCTGCAATAGGATCTTCTACCCATAACTACCACCTTTAATCGTTGAACTAATTTAGAAGGAGAAGCAATTTCACCGCGACAAACACCGCATGCGCTGTCAAAACAAAGAACAATTTGATCGCACTTTAGAAAGCGAAACGTTATCGCTGTAATAATTAGTGACATTTTGTGCTCAGATTTGTGCAATGTTTTCTGACTGCATGAATGGCTGGAAACTCTCATTATTATTTAAATCTTTAAATATTATTTTTTATATAAATATTGGACTAATTAAAAAAGCTTGAAAATTGTTAAATTTTGTGCGTAAATATTGCCTTCACTTGAATTCTGTTTATATTCAGAAAGAATGGTTTCTTTTCTTTTTGATTTTAAAGTTTTTGAGAATAAAAACGCCAAATTGAATAGAAATGGAAATTTCTAAAAGAAAACCGAACAAAACTTAGGGTT
This sequence comes from Bilobella braunerae, assembly GCA_034694865.1. Lineage (NCBI taxonomy): Eukaryota > Metazoa > Arthropoda > Collembola > Poduromorpha > Neanuridae > Bilobella > Bilobella braunerae. Next base: position 13,803 of record JAQFYP010001209.1, read on the forward strand.
TGTAACATGCATCGAAGCACAATTTCTAAATACTAAAACTTAAAGCAAAAAGCAACTATTCAATATCACTACACATACTAAACTTTCATAGTTTCAAAATTCTACTCAACTTGCCATACGTGGCAAGCCAACGCCTACGCCTAGATTGTGCTACAAAATTATCTTAGTTTCTTCGAAGAAATTAATTTAATAAACTACAATCAATTTTATAAATTAAATTTTTGCAAAGTTGAATCGAAATTTAGTCATTGAAAACGGACATAACAAAGTAGCCCATGTTACACTTAAAAATTCAAACAGGTTTGCGAAGGAAAATGGCTTTGCTCTTAAATACGAATAACATAATTTTACCAAAATAGATTTCAAAACGTTTAAAAATGATAAAAATGCAAAAGAAAATTTTTTATTTGCAATTTTTTTTATGGTCTTTGACATTTGCCTATGGTGAGGTCAACATATTTGCGTGCGCTAGTGAGTGGGGGACGGTGGTCTCGGCCTATGAGGCGATTGGGAAGTTCTGAGGACTGAAATTAATGGATTTTCTGTTTTTGTCATTTTGAGGTCAAGGGGTCATTACCGGATCAAGGGAGGCTCTGGAGTCATTTCAACTATCATAACTTTTTGCTTCATGCAAAACTAGTGTTTGAGGTCGAGGGTTCATTTCGAGAGTCGTTGGGGGGCCACAGAGAAAAGTTTTCTATACACAAATTGTTCCCCTGCATACGAGATACAACTTTTGTAGAGGTCATTTTTCGTAGAATGATGTGATTAACCTTGACCTTTGACCCCCAAGGAGGTCACTTGGGGTCAAACAAAAATAAACTTGAGCTAGCACGGATCTAAAGGAACCCATATCTGAAAACAGATTTGAGATATGTTGAGTAGTTACTTTTAGATAATCGTGATACTCGGACGATACTCAGACGGACAGACGGGACAGACGGATAGACGGACGGACAGAGTTGACGAAAGCTTAAGTAACTTTCGCTTGGCTTCCGATACTAATAAATAATAAATTTTGGTAGATTTCATAAAACCTAAATAAATATTAACATATACCCGACAATAAATATAAACTAATAATATAATTAGGTCTACTTAAAACGATAATGAAATTTAAACTATGTGTTGCATTTATCGTTTTACTTTTTTACTTTATCCACCACGCTATTGGAAACTTGGCATGGTTTTTCTCTCACTTTTTACAACATTTTTTTTGGGAACAAAAACTTTACAGTTTTTTGACCATACAAATTTCACAATTTCTTTGGCCACACAAATTTCACTATTTTTTGGCCATACAAATTTTACAACTTTTTTGGGGCACACAAATCTTACTATTTTTTGGCCACACAAATTTCACATTTTTTGGCCACAGAAATTTCAGAGCTTACTTTGCCACAAAAATTTCACAATTTGAGTGGCAAGGGGCGCTGTTTTGTTTAAAAAAAAAGTTAATTTAAAAAAAAACTAGCATAATAGAGAACCCTCAGTAGGAATTATTATGAAAGTCCTCCTGTTCTAGGATGGGTGTTTGTACTAGTAAAATTAATAATTGAGCGGTTACAAATTATCCTCAAACAGTAAAATCATTTCATTAACTCCAGTTAAATTAGAATTGTTAATGAATGAATGATTTTATTTATCATGAGCTAATTTATACCATGCACAACGCAAAAAATTGGACACTAAAATTTGCTTGTTAAAGAAATCAAGAAATTTCTAGACACCCTATGTTTACCAGATAAACGAAGTATTTAGTTTGATCTGTACGGTTTCTCGTGTTAAGCACGGTATATTATTTCTAAACTTATTACAAGTACTAAAATAGTTTAAAATTATTTGGCACACTAACTACCAACTCGCATTTTCTATGGTTCTGTAAAAGTTTTACAGCTATAAAGGTTTCATCTTAAAAAATATTTGAACATTTTAAGCATTTTAAGGAATTGAACATTCTGGCACATCCTAATAGTTCCATTGCAGCATAACATGACGCTACAACAAAGCAGTTAGTGCGAACTTATTGAACGGTTAACAAGCGATTTGAGCAAAGCGTCCAATTTAATTGATTTGTTTTGGTGCGTTTTTTTTAGTTTCAGTAAATAATTACGGAAGTGGTACAAAGCAATAGGTATACATAAGGAAAAGGATGTGCGGTAGCTCAACATATGCTCAACATATGTTGAACCACTACACACCATTATAGTATTTAAAATACCAAAAAAAAAAAAAAAAAGTAAAATCAATCAATAAAATGGTAAAATAATAAGTATCCTACTTTTGTCTTTGACTGTGAAGTCCCACAGACGTCACACATAAAGTCACTTGCAAACAGGAATAAACATTTCTGCATGTAAACAATGTATAAACATTCTAGGAAATAAATTTAGGGTTGTGCGTGCCCAATTGTTTACGGTTTTTATACACATTTACTACGCTAACCGAGTAGGGGTAGAAAAAGGTCAATTATGTGCACGGCATTAACGTGCGTTTCGAGCATTTGCCTTGAATGACTTGAGGCAGGAGATGCAGCAGAGTTTCTTTCCCTCGGGCACGCGTGCAGTGTGCTTGTCAACCCGTCTGAGCCCGACTCCCACATTTGTGTGATTCTTATTGTTCTAAAAATCGTAATTAAATGGCAAAAGCCTCTTCTAGGGGCCCCATCCAGCTAATCGTTCGCCAAACAGTTTTTTATATTCGATTCCAAACATTTGCGCTAGATTGCATGCATCACTGATTAACTGCGATTTAATCAGTGAAAAGCGTGAAATTTTAAGACAATA
>JAQFYP010001210.1:0-16587 GCA_034694865.1 Bilobella braunerae
GAGATTAGAATCAGAAGTGGGATTCAAAGTCATTCGGGAATTTAACAAGGGAATTTTGATGTCCAAAAATACAGAATCAGTAAACCATATACTACATAGAATTTTTAGTTTGGCATTATACACGAGCTAGAGAAACAACTCGTTATGTGACAGAGTTTGCCCCATATTTAATACTTTAAACCTTACCCAAAAAAAATTAAATTAAAAACGATGCCCATCCCTGGTACATTTTTATGATTTGCTACAACCCCCTGCAGGCGGTGGCCTATGGGGCTCGAGGGCGCGTTCTAGCCACCCACTAGGGGGCGGGGAAGCCCTATGCACAATGTCCTCACTCCAATTCGGGCAAAAGTTGTGTGAAAAACCCAGTGGAAAAACCACATACATGAAGACGAAAGCTGCCGTGGGATTCGAACCCACGAGCGCAGTGTGGAGAGTGCGATACACTAACCACTAGACTGCGGCGGCTACCATGTACCATCCCTGGTACATGCGTAACGTAACATTCGTACGACCAAGAGCCAAAAAAATCTTTTTGGAGGTTCCTCCTCGACTCTCGACTACTCGATTGACACTGAAAAAGGAAATAGACAAAACTTACGTGCAAGTCGCAAGCGTATTCAATTAATTTGATTTATAAAAATAATTCTCTTCCACTCTAGCTATAAAAAATTACATGTAAACTTCCATCTTTGGCCACATATCTAAGTGCGGCTTTTTTATATACAATTATACCCTGTAGCTGGATTTTGGTTTTTCTACATTGGTCAAATGGTCTCCGAATTAGTTTTCGGATGGGTTTTGAAGAATTTCATACCTTTTTATTTATGTCAGCCAAACGATTAGTTCTTTCGTCAATTCTATATCAAGTTGTTTCACTTAATGGATTGATGGCGACTATTTTGAATATCACACTTTGTGGACAGCTCTTTGGACGCAAAGAGGAAAACGGTGGTAGGAATAGAACCCGCGATGTCCGAACTTATACCGAATACTTATACCATGGGGCACTTCCAATCTTGTTGTTAAATTATAGAACGAAGTTTGTTTTGCCTGATGACTCAACATTAACCACCAACCAACTTCGTTTTATAAATAGTAATAATAATTTTATATATAGTGAATCTTTTTTTCTTCTAATTTTCAAGACTGAAGTGAATAGAAATGATGATGATGATTTATTGATAACCGCTCCTTAAGGACTCTCGTCCATGGAACGGAAGAATGTAACAACTTTTTTGAACTTCAATTTACATAATTACTAATTCGCTCTAGCTTAGAGGAGTTCGTAAATAAAGAATTTAGCATGCAAATTTTAGAATTTTAGATTTAATTTAACATTTTAACTTTCTTTAAAAGCGTAGAAATTTTGTTTAGAGTATTTAAGTCACGCTGTCTGACAGGCTTTTCTTGTTCTAAACGAAGTAGGTTTGAAAGCGTTTTGTCCAAAAATTCATCCAAAAATTGTCCAAAAACACTGTTGCATCTAGACCTTGAAGGCTGCCACAGCCTCAGTTCCGTTTGAAAGGGTTGGAGTGTCGTTTGATAAATTTGCATCTGTGGGCGAGGAAGGTTCAGCAGGATTTTGGTTGGTCGTTTTGTGACTGTGCTTGAGTTTCTTCCTTTTCCGTTTGTTGACATCAGCTTTGGGATTCGCGGATTCTTGTTTGGTGGTTACATCTGCCTCATGAGTAGCAGAGTGGTAGTGAGTAGAAATGGAGAAAACATAAACACATTTTTAAACCAGTCCACATCTAACACTCTCAAATCGTTTCCATTTAAGTTGAAAATGTGATACACAGATGTCGTCAGTTCAAACATTCGAAACCAAGAACGCGTCATTTGTTGATGAAGATAAAAATGTTTTTTCTACAGCAATAGTGAATAAATGCTGGACAGAGCTAACGTTGTGATATAACATTGGCGTGTGTCAGTTCCAATGGCCCAGCCAGTTCTTGTTACACTTACCCTATGTCACAACAGGTATATGAACGTTTCAAGAGAATTTAGTGTAAAGGCCGCTCGCCTGAAAGATATTCGCAAAATCTTATAGTCAATCCATAATTACTTTTTTTAGAATCTCAACGAGTCTCAACATTTTGTTAAGAATTCCTTTTTCTGCCACCAGAGGTTCTCGCCATTAAAATTTCACCTTGGTCGGGCATATCGATGTTGTCTAGTATAATCACTGCCTAGACGTTGTATTGCCAAAGAAGTAAAATTGTGGCAACGTAAGGAAAAAAAAACTTTCAATTTGTTGAAGCACGACTTAAGGTGAATTTTTCAACAGTGTAAGGAATATCTCCAACAAATTTTGCAAGCAATTGATGGTTAGAAACCTTTAATGTATGTGACATTGGACATAAATGGCTTGTTGGTATAAAGATTGTTTGACAGGATGCAACTTAACAAAAAAAATTAATATAGTTTTATTTCAATTAATCTAAGCCATCTAAGTGAATTTACATGGAGCTCTTCATGACTTTGATGATTCCAATTTGCAATAATCGGACAAACAGTTATTAAAATTTAAAGAGGTTGATTTTTTCGGCCACATTTTTGAGCATGAGGCCAAAAAATTCCAAACATGATCTCAATATTGCCGTTATTTTAGTAGATGCAATTTTTGTGCTAGACCGCTGCATGCTAATTGCATCTTTCTGGTGCTGGTAAAAGGGGTGTTCACGAAGCTCGCCGTTACTAAATTTTATATACAGATAGTATAAATAATAATAATAAAAATAATAATAGTAAAAACTACACGATTGTGCTGACTGGGACAGTCAGTTTAAATTTAGGTTTAATAATATAAAACTAATAAGAAAGTATAAAATTTTAGGGTAGTCAAGTGGCAATTAGCATGATTATCTATTCTTTGCGACCTAGCATTTTAGTAAAATGCTAAATGTTTTGCGCAATAGAAGAACGGTATCCTCGTCACTTTAGAAATTGGAGGCGTCTTTTTTTCTACATGCTTTACATAAAATTACCCAATTTGTTTTGCATCTAAAACTTTTCCTCGAGACTTTTTCGTTCGAGGTTTTTAGCAAACTTACATAAAATAATGTGTGTAATTTCATGTCTTTTCCTCATGTACGAGAAAATTTTTGTCCGAGATTTTATCATCATGAGAATGACCGATTACTATACTTTTAATCCGAAAAAAATATTATATATAAAAAATTGTTCTTATTGGAAGCAAGTAATAGGACCTAAAAAAAAGGACCTAAAAAAGGGCCTGAAATAAAGGGCCTAAAAATAGGACCTAACAAGTAAAAGGGCCTAAAGCAAAAAAGGGTCTAAAATAAAGGGCCTAAAGTAAAAAGACCTAAAATCTTGAAAATAATTAAAAATTCATAAATTATTAACGGTAATCGTAATTAAATAAGAATTTATTACAAATAAAGTTATTTACGGTTTTTTAAGGTTTGTGCTTGGTTATTTTTGTTAGGTTTAGGTTAGGTTTAGAATTTAGTTTGCTAACTCATATTGAGTTAAACATGGATTTGGTTTATGTTTACATGTGCATATTTATTAATTTAAACTTTGGGTTTATTTTATATTATTTTGTTTACTAAAAGTTTAGGTTTAATTGTCATTAATTATGATTAGTGTTAATAAATAGTGATTTTAAATTATTATTAAAGATTTTAGGTCCTTTGTCATTAAGCCCTTTATTTTAGGCCCTTTTTCGCTTTAGTTACTTTTACTTGTTAGGCCCTATTTTGTAGGCCCTTTATTTTAGGTCCTATTACATGGAATCGTTCAACGACGTATGACAAAATTTTTTTAATAACTTTGTATTTGTTTGTTTTCTAAACAGCGTAGTTGCCCTGTTTTTTTTTCTGTTGAAGTTCATTAGTTAGGATAGACTTTTAGTATGGATTGTTATACTAACAATTTAAGAAGTAACTCTAACATCAGTAATTTTTGGCAAAAACAATCATTGAAGTGGATTTATGTCTCCTTTTCGTTAAGACTTTGAATAGTGGGTTTAGTTGCATTTGAACACTGCATTTGTTTATTTTTTGCAACCAGTTTAGACTTTGTTAACCCGTAAATTTTCAAATAATGTATTCAATTCCAAATGTGAATACAAACTAATTCATCCTAACTAGATTGTAGATTTACTAGCAAGAATAATATTTTCCTTCTAATCCTTTTGCAAACCACTTTCCAGTTGTCCAGAAACAAAATGTTCACTTCCAGTAACACACAGGAAACTTAAAAAAGGAGCAACATGTATAAATTGTAAAATTCAGACTGTGGGACGTTCATTATAATCCTCCGTGGTTCAAAAGCCTAATACACAATTAGAACCCCCGGTGCACTCATATTTCAATCATCAGTTTACAAAGCGTTCTTGTTTGCGTATAGCATTACGGTTTAGCAACATGAGCTTAAACATTATTATTTTTGTGTTTTTAGCTTGTACCCACTCAAGCTCCGCTGATTCTAACACCGTGGTATGTTAATTTTAGTAATACAATACAAAACTTCCGATGTTTTAGGCATCGTTGGACTAAAACTAACTTTGTTTGACTGACCTCAGGAGTGGTTCAATGTTCCTCCGAATGGATTTAACCCGACCATATACAAAGATGAAGTGGAACGAGTATCAGGCCACGGTATTTCAAACCCATTTAAATACGGATCAAGAGAATGCAATAAAGTGGAGTTATTTGTGGCCTACAAGCAGTACATAAAAAATGGAAAAGTTTTTGCCGCCGTTTTTCTTTTTAAAGATGGTATATGGCGTTTGGAAAGAGATACAGCGGTTGAAAATCTTATGAAAAGGTTGTTTCCGACTTTTGAAGAGATGAAACACGTTTTTATTATTCCTGAAAACCGTTTGGCGCAAATTTTACAAAAGACCACAAATGCCATCACTAATATTTCGGCGCCATTTTTAACCGGATTAGCATTCTTTACTCCGGGTGCGGGTGCAGCCACTTGTCTCATATTGACACGGTATCTTACGGACATTATAAAGAACGCCGACAAACGTAATGACAAGATCACGATGCTAAGGGAAAGGAAAGAACTTTACGAAAACATCAAAACAGTATCTGACATTTCTGGGAATATTATTAAGAACCAATCGAAATTGTTGAACTACTTTGGCTTGAAGATGGTAGAACCGGAAAAAGAAAAGGAAAAGCGGAAACAAAGTTGTAAGAAATGTGATCTTAGAAACCATTTTTAATTGCATTGGGCATATTTTAAATTGTTGTATGTTGTGTTGGATTGTACGAAACACAGGAAAAACCAAAATGTTACATTACAGTTTTTATTACATCAAAGTTATTTGTATCCAACCCACGGGATTTGAAATCGAGAATTTTTAATTTTGATATCAGTATTTTTTCTTTAAAACATCTAAAAATGGTCCCAGCTGGAACTGATAAATTTAAAAGTTTCATTTTCCCACGTAATAAAACATTTTTAAAAATCTTTGACTTTTAAATATCTCAACATATTTTAAGTGAGGAAATATCTTAGTAAATACAATTTGCAAAGCGCTTTACATTAAAATCTCAAATTTATTTTTAAGATTTTGATAATTCTTTTTTTCCGAGCGCTTATGCAAAATATCCTTAACCTTATTGGCATTCCAGAATGCTGGAGACATTGAAATAGACCATGATGTGGAAACAACACTAAAAATTCTAAAACATACAGACTTTTTGTCCACTTTTGAAACAATTTTTTTTGAATATTAAGTTCTTGTGTTTTAGGAAATTGAAATTTTAAACGACGTAAAGGTTTTGTAAACAATTTTGTTTGTTTTGGATTTTGTTCATGTTAAAATGTAATTTAATAATTATAAAGAATAAGAAATTGAGCTAGCACTTTAAAGTTCATGCTCATTTTGACCGTTTTTGTACTATCAAACATTTGATTAATTAGGGAGACTTTCCTGAATCATTTATGCTTAAAGTTGCAAAATCAGCCATATCTAAGCAGCGCTGTACAAGGAAATTGCAAATTACCTCAGGTTAATAGTATTTTTTAAACTAAGGCACACCAGACAGACTTTTCTTCCTTATTTCCGTGCCGTTACTTCAGTTGCTTTCTCTCGCAATTAACTTTTTTTTGTAGACAAAAGCAATTGCAAACTTTTTTTTCATGGTCGAATGTTTCAATGCAATCTTGTTCTAAACTGCACACTATAGGCGATGTGACAGAATTGAGTTGTTGGTAATCTTACAATCTGGTTTTGATTTTTTTAAAATAACCAAGTGTAGATGATTGGCCATATGCTTTATTTATCAAGAATTTGTTCAAATAGTCTTATAAAGTAGTGTTGAGTTTATGACATTAGAGGAAGGCCCGTAAAGATTTTTTGAAACTGTCATGAAGCTTGAAATTATTAAATTGTTTGTACATCAAATAGTTTTTCAATACTTTTTCCAATTTTTAAAGTAATAAATTTACTGTGATGCTGTGTTTTTTATTTTAGTTTGTCTTGCATAAAATCAAGACGAACTGTTTTCAAATTCGACAATTCGAAATTTGTTACATGTGGTTGGTAATACTGGGGATCTGTTGTTCGAGAATTTTAGATGTTGTCGTATTATGCTTACAGCGCTAGTGATTGGTTTCAAAAGCTAATAAGTTTTTGTTCACTTTTAAATTTTGTGTTGGTCAAACTACGGTGTTTGTCTCAAAACTACTCCGGGAAAACACAAATCTACAATAAAGTTGTGGCCGGTATGTAATTAATCTCAAACTTTACTTACCGCAAAGACCACTGGGGGTAGAGGCGTCATATTTGGTATATAAGTGGGGTTTGGGAATTAGGAGGTTTTAAAGCTAAAGCATTGGGTAAAATGGACTTTCGGTTTTTCTAGACTCAAACGGCAAAATTTTTCGGGTATTATCTTATCCTGCAGAGACCGCTGGAGCTGCAAGTGCAATATTTAGCATATAAATGAGGTTGGTATCTGGGTGGTACAACTTCGTGCAGTACTTACTTCCGGATTCCCTATGGTCAAGTTTAATATTGATACTTTCCCCATATAGCATTCCAGCACTTACTATTAGAGCTACAACAGCCTTGTTCCAGTTATGGAAGGTTGATAGCTGTAGTGAATAGAGTCAAACTCAAATTAGAAACTAAGTTTCGATCACATTAAGTGAATTCTTCTAACGGTTATTATAATAATTGCTTATAGTGACGGTGGGAATATTGTTACTGCGGCAAGCTGCTAGCAAACGAGTGCCGCGAAGCGGCACGGTGCAGCTAGTCTACAATATAGTTGTGGTCTGTATGTACTTAATTTCAACTTTAGTAAGTGTTTTTCTCGCTCTGTAACCTCAACTTTTTATTAAGTTAATAAGTTTAATTTTACGTATTAGCTAGCACACACACCCGGTAAATTTGCTCAGCTAATATAGTAATTAAGTAATTAATTAGTTATCAATTAAGTCGCAAATTAATTACCTTTCGGTTTACCTAGCATTCCACTCTGTCGGATTTCAAGATTAGTAATGTTATCCCCATCCAAAGGATAGGGACAATTCTCGGAATGCGATTGTCAGTAGAAATTGCCATATCTATTAAAAAGGCAAAGTCAAATTAGTTTTTAAAAAATTATTTTAGCGATGAGACATCTAGGATGCATCAGTTATCTTTATTTCTAAAAGCTGCTACAAAAATGTCAGTAGAGTGCAGGAGGCTCTGTTGGCATCACCGACCCTCTGTTCGACCGGCCGCATCGGTTTTCCTCTTTTTGCATGTAAATTTTGGTTGAACTGCGAGAGACCCTCTGCTGGCTAGTAAAGAGAGACTGAAGCTCCAACCACTACGCCAACCCCGCCATACTGGATGAGTATAGCCAATGACCAACCTGTCAGTTTCTTTCAAGGTAATTTTGAACCAAACATATGTACTTAGCCGCTCGAGTTTTACTGTATTACTCTGTTGAAAAACAGAGTAATAAAATCTCCAGATGTATGTGTGTTCCAGATTTTGTTAAAGTACCAAAATCGAGTAAAGCAAATATTATAGAAGGTTATAAAAACAAAGCGTCGATGCTCCACTTTTAAACCGTAATATTCAACACCCGCCAAATTTTACGTCTCGGTAAAGCACGTATTTTGTCCATAAAGTTTTTTATTGAATTGGAAACTATACAATTATAAAAATCGTTAACTTCTTTGGGCCTTCGTTTCTTGATGAACATTCGCTTTGGGACAATAAATTCGGTCAAATTTGATGAGATCTATTAATGAAACTGGTTTTAATGTACAGTGTAGCGCCAAATTCTCTAGTTTTGAATCTACTGTTGCAGTAAGTTGAGATTTTGCTGATTCTCGAAAACGCTTAGGAAAAGAACACGGCAATAGCATAAGCGCTTCCTAGCAAGATGAAAAGCAAGCAACAAGTAAAGCCAAATTTGCTAACAAAAACGCAAGGAATTTTTTATAACATACGAAAATGACATTTAATAATCACTACGTTAATGTAAACACGGTTATACCAAACTTAAATCCTCTTTTTCGTTTAAAAAAAAACGTTTTTAACTTTGTGTGTATTGTCACCTCAACTCGTGACGTATCGGCTGGGGGGAACTCAGGGGCAAATAATGGGGTCGTAGTGACAATGGACAGGGTTACGACTGTGACGAGTGTGCAAATAAATTGTTTACTTGCACTAACAAACAAAAAATGACAAAATGACTTGGACAAAAGTTCAATGAACCATAAACTACGAACTAGTCGAACAGACTAAGCAAAGGCAGAGGCCAAAACGACGACTGAGCCACGACTACCCCCACTAACTACATGAGCACTCCTATTTATAGGCAGTGCTCCGTCGAACAGACAAATACAAATGACCACTAACCAAATGACAAAACTGATAAGAACCTAATGAGCTCCTAATCCTTTCCATATCCCTACCCTTCCCTTTATGTTGATCATCCGCTTTGCGGGAATGTCAAATAACGCTCCTTTTTTATAAGAACTCCAAATAACTAGACACATGTTTGCAAATATGTGTGCGACTAACTAACATAACCTACTGGTGTCGCGTCCAAGGGGTTGTTGACTTCTTGGCCGTGACAGTATTAAGAAAGAAGTTATACAAAATAAAGAAGGAAAACGTAGCACATAATTCTTATACATCATATATCATATAACTATCATATACGTTTTTCTAATGAATGTACTGCTTGACACATAATTTGCTGCATGCAATTCAAATTATAAAAGCTCTTAATTGGTGATTTGGTGCATCAGTACGATAGATCTTTTTTTTTATAAAGCAATCACCTTACTTTTCTTGAAGCAAGAAATTTACTTACCGTGTTTTAATTTTAAGTAACTTGAAAGTTTACCCAATACTTTCATTGGATTTTTTTTCCTCACCCAACTTTCAGGTAGCACCACCTAAAATGAATTCGCAATTTTAGGATATTTCTGGAAAATTTGCATTTGTTTTTTTGCAGACTTTTATGAAAGAATTGAATGGAAATTTACTGGTTTCTGGCGCAAATTGTTTTTGCTAATGCCTGAATCTGATTAGACGAGGCAGCAAAATTACTAATGTTGAAAGAGACAGCCACATAATTGGGTTTCCTACGGCCAAGTCGGCTTAGTGGTATAGAGCTTCTCTCCACTTGCCAGCATGTAATTCCTATTGACTATTCTATTAAGAAATTGCCTTACCTTAGAAAGAATGGAAAATTGCCGATTTTGCGTTTTTTTTAATAAAGTTTTTTTTAGTAGTCTCGAGAGGCTACCATAATATGCACAGTCACAGGTTATCAGGCCAAAGCTACAGGCTCTACCAACCTCACTTGAGGTTGGTTTTCCCCGATTTGTGGTTTAGGCCCGTAAAAGAGCGCAATGTCAATGATAGTTTTTTGTGCCCGCTCGATGACTACATCTATGCTAATGAGTCCTTCTTACCTTACCCGTACGCATGTAATATTGCTAATACTGATAATATTGCTCAATTCTAATTATTTAAATTAGCAAATTAACTTCCAAATCCCTACCCTCTCCTCTACATGTTGGACATCCGCTTTGCGGGAATGTCAAATAACACTCCTTTATCGATAGGAGCGACACAACACGATTACAATCAACTTGTAATATCTGCAATCACTTGCGGTATCCGTTAGAATAATTTTTCAACCAATTTCAGTTTTTCTTTAAAGTTACGTCTGGGGTCCGTATAATTCAATTGAAGAGATTGACTTTATCGCCGTAATCGCGTCTACTTAGGCAGAATTAAAATGACTGACAGCGACAGTGATACCGTGACATACTGTATCAGAATAGTGTTTCATTGTATAATTTTAGTTGAAGTTTACTAATTAATATATGTATTCTTTTAGTACAAATTAGCATTATTAGCTACTTTCACAAAGCAACTCTTCAGCAAAAAGCTTTATACAATGGAAAAACGGAATCCTCCACAATTTAGGAGCTGGAGCTGTTGTTTTCGTACATGCATTACATAAAATCGACTAAATTGTTTTCGAGGTAAAGTTCTCTCAAATATACCTAATTTAAGCCTATTTTGCAAACTTACATAAAATTATGTTTTCAATTTATCTAAATTTCCTTTCAAAATACGACGGAATTTTTTATTCTTGATTTAATCAAGAAAAAACAATGCTGGATTCTACGTGCAGAATTTTAGATATGAAAGAAAATGAAATTCTTCAATGCTCACATTATTGGGCTTCAAGTGGTTCCTTTTAAAATTCCGGTCGACTGTCAGGATATACCGAAAAAATTCTGATAAGTTTGTATTTGTTCGCTTTTCCAACAGCGTATTTGCAACGCTGATTTGTGCTAAAGCGCCGTCTTGCCTATTATTGTGCTTGTAACGGAACATTTCAATATGTAAATTTTTCCTCCTTTTTGCTCATCCCTTACCAAGCTTACACAAAAATTACACAAAAAATTTGTAACTAATGTTTTAATTCTTTTTAATAGTGGATTTTATTGAACACGTTATTCGATTATTCTCGCTACCAATAAGACTGGTAAAGGTGTTCTTAACAACATCTTAACAACCCAACCTTTCCTAGCAAGAACAATGTTTTTTCGTAAGCTTTCCTACTCCTTTGCAAATCATCTTCTAGTTGTGTATACACCCAGCAGCACACAGGAAAATCGAATGACGAGAGCAAAATGTATAAATTGTAAAATACACAACGTAGAACGTTTATTATAATCCATCGTGGTTCAAGTGCCTGATACACAATTACAATCCCCGGTGCACTAAAATTTAAATCTTCACTTTGCAAGCCATTATCATTTGTGTTTGGCAAAATGAGCTTAAAAATTTTTATTGTGTTTTTTGTTTGCAGCTTCTCATGCTCCGTCTTGAGCAACACCGTGGTACGTTAACGGTAGTAATGTAGTATTGTAGTAAATATAGTATGCCTGGTACTCTATTCATATTTCAACTAACATTAACTTTATGTTTTATTGTGCTCAGATATGGTTGAGTGTTCCTCCAAATGGATTTGACTCGAACAATTACAGCGATGAAGTTAAACTGGCATCAGGCCACGGGGTTTTATATCCAATCAAATACGGATCAAGAGAATGCAACAAAGAGGAATTATTTGTGGCCTACGAGCAGTGCATAAAGGATGGGCTGGTTTTTGCCGCCATTTTTTCAAAGCAAACAGGGCATATGGACTCTTGCGAAAGACACAGATTCAACCAACAAGGAATTTGAAAAAAATTATTAAAACCCTGTTCAAGGATTTTAAGGAGATGGAGAAGGTTTACGCGATTCCTGAAAACCGTTTAAAGCAACTTCTTCAATCTACGGCAAATTTTATCACTAAAGGACCTGTGCAAATACTAACTGGATTAGCTTTCTTTTCACCTGGTGCAGCCACTTGTCTCATTTTGACACGGTTTGTTACGGACGTTATAAGAAACGTCGACGACTACGACGTAGCGAACAAAATTAAGCTGTTAAAGACTTTATGAAAACAATAAATCAGTAACCGACATTTCATTATTAAGAACTCATCTAAAGTCTTGAACTACTTTGGCATGAAGATTGTAGAACCGGAAAAAGCTCCCTTTGGAAACAAAGTTGTAAGATACGTTTGCTAAGAAATTAATCGTAATCTGATTGTGAAAAATTCTAAAATTGTAGTAGATTGTTGGATTACATGAAAGACGGAGCCGAGCCAAAACTCTTTAGCATACTTAAGTTTTTGGTGTTTGACATAGTTTATAATCAAAAAGTTTCAAACCCCTGTCAGTGTTTTATTTTCTTCAAAATTTTCGATAATGTTGCTGGCAAAACTGCGTGATTTTAGGGATTTACTTTTCTAAAGTTTATGAAGCCCTTATTTGTGCTATCAACCTCTGGATTATGTGGTATTAAATAATTATTTAACAATAATAATTTACGCACAACTAATGTTATCTCGTTTTTTCTTTAGGTATGGGTGTTCGAGGGCCCGTTAAACTTTATTCCCGAAGACTATCAGACCGCAGTTGAAACTGCATCCGGACATGGATGGAATTCCTTAACACCGTGGAGTTATGGCAATAGAGGTGATAAGGAGGAACTATTTGTGAGCTACAAATTGGCATCAAAATTGGACGGAGAGTGCATTGTTGCCATTTTTAAGTTAAACGCGAATAAGTATTTTTTGGAACCAGATACAAATTTGTAGCAAGGAATAACAACTTTGTACGCAAATATGGGTGTCGTTGGGGCAGCATGCACAATCGACGAATGCTGGGCAGAAGAACTTGCGGAAAAATCGCAAATTTTAGTTACTCCTAAGCCGCAATTACCATGTGTTGTCGTTTTCAAAAGTCGATGCAGGAACAAAATGTCGTCTCGAATTGTGTGATTTTATAAAGGAGGTGACAACACGTACCGACGACAAGATAATACTCGAAGCCCAAGCACACCGAAAGGAATTGGCTGCTGAGAAATCATCGGAAATTGATTATTAAGCTATCCTAAAAGCTTTTGCCTTCCCAAATACTATGCCTAAAGATACCACGGCACCTCGTGCAAGTTCTGCAGCTGTATTAACAACATCAACCAGCTCTATCAACAAGCTTGTAAGCGAGCATAAAAAAATTCAAACATTATTAGACTTAAGTAAAAATAAGTGTGTACGCCTGCTATAATTTTACAGGATTCATATTATCACGTTTGGAAAGATACCGCTCCTTTGACGTTTGACCCAACGAAATATCAAGATGAAGTCAATGTGCAAGCGGGACATGGAGAGTCGACTCTTCATGGCACGAGGGTTACCAATGACAGCGAACTTTTTGTAGCATATAGACAACGCTACTGAACAATGGTTTGTAGCAATTTTTCAAAAAGAGAAAGGAGAATGGTCTCGTGTAAAGGACTCGAACAATACGCAAACATTTGAAAAAGGAATTCGCCACTTGTATGAAGATTTCGATAGCATAGTTGCTGCGTATAGCGTACACGACTGCGTTGTACACAAAACGGCGCATATATTTCCCACCGCTATGAATGGTCTATTGGTTCTTGCGAAATTAGTTGACACGTATACAAATCCAGAAATGTGTGAGCGTCTGTTCCTTTTCATGCAAAATGTTAACGGTCTGCATGATACCTCTAATATCCTTGAAAACTACCGTGTATTCAAAGAAGCTGCAGAACTTTTAGAGAAGCTCACAAGCGTTGTAACCAGAATTGTCATAATGAGCGAAACAATGAATTCAGTACTTCCCACCACAACTTGAAACCAATTTCTTGATTTGACACAGATTCATATTTTGTATTTATTATTTTCAGTTATTTAAAATATTGCTTAAGAAATATTATATATTATATAGCAATATTTAAATTATTGGTTATATAGTAGCACTTTTTATCACCCGTTAATGTAACCCGAAGTAGTTCTTGTAGGTCAACGTAATAATTGAGTTTAATTTCTATGTCGTGAGCTACCCACTGTAGAACTGGACGTATAGGCAGTTACGTTAACAAATATTTACTTAGAAGGGCAGCAATAAAAAGTTTAGAGCAATCCTAACGATATACATGTTGAACATTGAATGTTAGACATGATGAACATGTCTGTTCAATTTTGGAATAACCTTGATGATAGCACGGTTATTCGAATTAATTTAAGTTTAAGCAATTTGTCAAAATAGTAATAATAAAAAAACTAAATGATGACTTATTATTAAAATATGGTTAAAATTGAGCTAAAATAGGGTTAAGATAGTGTTAAGATATGTGAGTTAAGTTAAAGTTAAGGTAGGGATGAGATATGGTAAAGATAGGGTTACAATATTTGTTTTAAGCTAAAGTTAAGATATGGTTAAGATATAGTTAAGACAAGGTTAAGATAGCAGTATGATAAGACATGCTTAACAAAATTGTAGCACAAATGTAATCAATCTGTTTTTGTGTCATTCTAAAAACATCTAATTTACTTTAAATAATTAATAACTTACTTCTAGTAATACGAACAACTTGTTTACTTATTTAGGCGTAAATTCATGTCAGTAGTGGCCTAAATATTATCTTGTACTATTGCTTAAATTGACGTGAATAAAATAAAATTTGATCTAAAAATAAAATAAAAAAATATGTAAACTAGGGAATAAACCCGTCATAAGACAGGAGTACTTATTAATTACTTAAATAACTAATAAGGAATTCTTCTATTTGAAGGTCTATTAGAAATTTTTAAAAAAGCTAAGCAACTATTTATAAAAATTGTGTTCGATTTTGTATATTGCAAATAATCTACAATGCCCTTCTACGGGAGCTCTTTTGTTTAGCATTAGGGCGGACGCGCAAAAATAAAATTTAATTGAGTGTACAAGTGTAACTTGTAATTTTAGGTACTGGAATTACGGGTACACAGCGTTTTGGCTTAATCAATAACTACACCCGATTTTAGATTTTTCACAACGTGGACAAACCGAAATCTTGAGTAGCAAGTCAAGCTTAGTTTTCACGATTGCTTTACCAATTCAAATAATTATTACATTCTTATGTATAGCAGTACTGCTTGCATAAGACGAAGTATTGTCACATGCGCTTTTTCAAAATAATCAAAATTAAGAAAAAAATTATAACTAGTATTAATTTCAAGTTACTTGCCTCCAAGAATTGGCATATCAATTTAACTTTAATACATTTGAAAAAATGTCTTCATTTGCTGTTGCCCAATTAAATTGCAAAAATGAATTCAACAAATATTGCGTTGTCAATAATTATGCGTAATTAGTAGTCTCCTATTTAAGCAGGAAGCTATTCAAAAGCGGAGCTACGGAAAAGTTTCTAAGAGAACTATTGTTCGGCTGCTGCCTGATGCTCATGTGCTACAAGGAAATAAAAACGACTGACAACATTTCATAATTAAAACCAATTAACTTTTGAAAATTGTGTTTGCATATAGCGAGTGTACTTGATACTCTGAAGCTTACAATGATCCCTAAACGACGTCACATAGGTTTCGAAGTTGGATAATTTTAGTTAACAATTAACCTTTGTTTAATTTGTTTAATAATTAATGTGTTCTTTTTTTAAACAATTTCTAAATAGTTGTGATTCAAAATTACCATAGAATAGCTTTAGTGAACTGTGCTTTACGTGAAATTAGGAACGTAGCAAAAAAATTAGTTTCTAAATTGTGTTGCTTCCCAGCTTAACTAAAATTGTGAAGACTTGGTAAAAAAGTCTGTGTTGAAATGCAAGTAATGGACCCCTAAAGCTTTTCCGGAATTTTCATTGTTTGATTTGACTAAATTATCAATGAGAAGCATGATATTAGAAAAATGTAGCCAACACACTTGAATCAACACAGTCCCAGGACGGGCTGGTTATCCAGTATTACGTATTAACTATTACCACATGGCACTTGGAGTTTGCACTATAAGTGGATTGTTAACAATGGCTGTTTTTATGTTTTTCCCGTATATTTTCTCATGGTTGACGGATGGGTTTTGTAGAGTAGTGTTTTGTATACCGTTTCGACTCAACTTAACAATCATTTCTTAATTACTCTCATAAACTGCAAATCCACGTCAGTAAGCTACTAATAAAGACTCTGACAATTTGACCTATGTCGTCCAATTGTTAAGTTAATGAAGAAATTGTGAATATCATGACTTTGTAGACAGCTGGTAACAGTATTGAAATCTTGTCCATCAATCTGATTTGCAATATATTATACTTTCTGAATCTTAAACAATTTGTCGCTGCTTAAATATAAATTGAATTGTGATTGTAAAAGTACAAGTAAAAGTCTTTATAAGGTTTGCAACTTGTTGTATTCTTCAGAGTTTATTATAGATTAACAATAGGAAACTACATCTACATGTATAACGTCTATGAACAAGTTGCATCTCTGAACTAATAAAACTGTAACAAGAATGCCAATAGTGTGACGATGAGCAAGATCACTACAAACCTCTAGGTCATTATTAAAGGAAAATTGAATGAATGACTCATACATATAATTTTTTTTTAGAAAACTATTAAAAACACCCGTGCTAGGAAAGGAGAACTTAATTTAAAGTTTGAAATGGAGTACGATGCCCAACTCTAGCGTTCATTAGTGTGCAATGCAGGTAATT
>JAQFYP010001211.1:0-16580 GCA_034694865.1 Bilobella braunerae
TCATACAAAGTTGGGCATGTGCTACTGCGGTGTTGAAATTGGGACGAACTAAGTCCAGCAATGTCTTAAAGGAGCGTCCCTGCAGCAGTGAGCATGGAGACCGTCCTGTGGTAGCATGAGAGGTTATTCGGTATGTAAAAAGGAAACGTTGCAGTGCCAACGCCTTATCCCTTTCTGTAGCTTCAAGAGCCTTCCTGAACGTTTGGATGAAACGTTCAGCTTCACCGTTCGAACAGGGGTGGTAAGCGGAGCTAGTGGTATGTCGGATACCGTTGGATTTGCAAAATACTAAAAAATCTGCAGAGGTAAACTGCCTCCCATTGTCTGAGACTATTTGGTCGGGAATTCCAAAGCATAAGTCAAAAACTTCGGGCCATTTAGAGTGGAAATCTGTGATTTGCCACATTTTATTGTAGAATGGCCCGGATAAATCAATATAAAGTCGTTGCCAAAGGAGTTCCGGAAATTCCCAAGGGTGCAGTGGGGAACTGGGAAGGTTTGGTCTATTCTGGACACTATCCTCGCAGTTCTGACAAATTCTTTCAATTTGTGAATTGATCTGGGGCCACCAGATGCATTGGCATGTCAGAGACTTCATTCGAACAATCCCAGAGTGGCAGCTATAGAGCTCAGCCAGCATCTTACTTTGAAGTTTTCCTGGGACAACCACTGGTACCCCTAGCCAGAGGATGATATTACAAGAGTTAAATCCGCGCGGCGGAAATAAATTGGGTAGAGAGGATCCGATTTCTTAATTCCAGTTGACCATGCACTTGTGAGATAGCGTGTAACATTATACAGTTGTCTACTCGGTTCGCGTCACGAATAAATTTTTCAGTGCCACAAGATTCACTTCATTCTCAAAGGAAGTATCTGTTTCGGCAGCGGTTCCAGGGATAGGGTGACGTGACAGCGCGTCAGCGTTCCCGTGATCTGAAGTTCTCCGATAAGTGATAGTATAATTGAACTGGTTCAAAAATAGTACCACTTCTGTAGGGGAGTTGCCGTAAATGGAGCAACTTGTGCATTAGGACTAAAGATTGACAGCAAGGGCTCGTGGTCCGTTATTATGAAAAAAGTACGTCCGCAGAGGTATTGAAAAAAATTCATAGCTCTGAAAACTGTTGCGAGAGCTTTTTTTTCAATTTGGGAGTATCTTAGTTCCGTAGGAGATAAAACCTTCAAAGCGTAAGCGATGGGCTTCTCCAAATTGTCGCTTGACTTAATGACTGCTATGCCTTTCTGGGACGCATCACAACTTATCAAAATTGGTAGGTTAGGATCGTGGTGACAAGGGAGAGGACAGGGCCTTCTTGACTTCCTCAAATGCAAGTTGACATTCTCTATTCCATGAGAATGGGACCTATGAGAATCTTTCCTAGTGAGAGCGTACAGCGGCTCACATTTGTCAGAAAGGAATACTACAAATTTCTCGTAGAAATTTACCAATCCAAGGAATGACTTCACCTCGGTGACAGAGCTTGGATGGCTTGTATGGCTAGTATTTTACTAGGTGAAGTTCGTATTCCGTCCTCTGATAGGACAAACCCAACGTAATTTAGGAATTTTTGCAAGAAAACACATTTGGCCTTTGCGAGCCTGTAATTAGACTTGCGCATGCGCTGAAATATTTTGGCCAGGTTCTCCAAGTGTTCCGTATCAGTGTTACTGGTACATATGGAGTCATCCATGAACGATCCTGTCATTGGAATGGATCGCAATAGGGTATCCATAAATTCTTGAAAATTGGGGGGATGATGCATTTCCTTGAGGTAGGACATTGATGACCAAAAAGGATGGACTTGGATCCCACTTGGACAACGGGATTTAGGTCTAAAACAGGCACCTCGAGCGTGTGATAAAATAATGGGGTCTAAACTCCTCAAAATGGGTTTCACGCGTCAGGAAATTGACCCTTGTGTTTACCATAGGAAGGATGAATGCTTTTTTGGTTTTATTGCACTTTTTGTAGATGATGGATTATGTCATGGGTCCTTCCTCCAAAGGAAATAGATGACTTAAAATCAAGTTTCAAATTGACGACGCAGCCCATTGGTCGATTCCTAGGAATTGACATTGAAAAGAGGAAGAATGGGATATTCATCCATTAGAAAACTTAAGTGGAAGATCTCCTAAAGAGATTTAATTTGCAGGATTGTAAAAGCATTGAAATTCCAATGCAGCCTGGCCCAAAGTGATGATGGAACTCCGGACTTTTGTTGCGGAGTCCTCCCCACACCAAATATTCACTCCCCCTTCCTCCAATTCTTGGAAGTACAGTGAACCCCGGTTATTGTGACCCCGGTTGTATTCACAACTCGCTTGTACTGCTTTGAATTTATTGCCAAAAGAAGTTTAGGTAAAAGTTTAGTATCCGGCCTTGTCGAAATTGCATACTGTAGTTCATGCAATCGACTCAGTTTTTGACGCTGATCACGAATATCATAGTGGCTTGATGCAACGACCTCTCGTTCAAAAGTTATAAGGGGGAAAGTTCAAAATTTCAAAAATATTTTTTTGCCAATAGCGCAGTGTGGTATGTCAACTTGACTCAGTTTTTAACGCTGATCACGAATATAACATTGACTTTGAACTACGACTTCTAGATCAAAAGTTGACAACCCCGCAGTCTGGTATGTCTAGTCCACTCAGTTCTTCACGCTGATAACGAAAATCTTATTTGTTTAACATACAAATTCCGCTTTCCGCTTAAAACTTACATTGGATCAAATTTTTAAAAATTGAAAAAATTACAACAGTCGATCTAACGTTTACGTGAGTAGTTCGTGTTTCGAATTGTTATTTCGAATTGTTTCGAACTCGCCAGATCTCACTCCGGAGCTCCACTCACTTGCAATTATAAACCCCAAGCTACATTGGTGCAGTAACAATAAATACTCTTTCACCAATCAACTTTTTAATTTGATTAATTTCACATTGCTTTAAACTTTCAAAAAGCATTAGGTTAGGTTTCATAGTTGAGTATTTGTCATATTTTTTTTCTAATTTTGATTACTCGTAACTTTTGATCTTGGTGTCGTAGGGTGAAAAAAATATAATTTTCGAGATCAGCTTAAAAAACTGAGTCGAATTGACATACCACACTACGCGATTGCCGAAAAAATATTTTTGAAACTTTGAACTTTCCCTCCTTATAACTTTTGAACGAGAGGTCGTTGTATCAAGCCACTACGATATTTGTGATCAGCGTCAAAAACTGAGTCGATTGCATATGCTACAGTATGCGATTTCGACAAGGCCGGATACTAAACTACACCCGAAGTTTACATACAAAATACTTCGAATATAGTTAAACTTCAGATATACTAAGCCTCTAATACTGCTCCGGGTATAGTGAACCCTGGAAATAGTAAACTTTGGATATAGTAAACTTCTGAAATAGTAAGCTTATGATATAGTGAAGCCCTAAATTAGTAAATTGGAAATACTGAAATAGTGAACTTTGGATGTAGGGAACCTCGGATACAGTAAACCTTGAATATAGTGAACCCCGGATATAGTAAACTTCGGATATATAAAACTTCCTATAAAGTGAACCCCGATATAGTAAACTTTGGATAAAGTTAACCCCGGATATTGTAAACTTTGTATATAGTGAACCCCGCATGTTAAACCCCTGATATAGTAAACGTCAATACTAAAACTTCGGATGTAAGAAACCAGTAACTATATTAAATGAAATTTTAGATTTAGTAAATTATGTAACAAAAGCGAGGTGTGAATACAGCTAGAGTCACAATAACCGGAGTTCACTGTACTTCCAAGAATTTGTGAAAGGGGGAGTGAATATTCGGGGTGGGGACAACTCCGAAACAAAATTCCGGAGCTCCATCATCACTCTAGCCTGGCCTCCAGCCTTGAAGATTCGAAGCCTCCCGACACAAATTCTGAGTTTCAAGAGCTGATTGGCTCTCTGTTATTTTTGGCTCGATGTACTCGGCCTGACATAAATTACGCTGTGCATTATCTTTCGAAATTTTGTGCTAACTATTGGAAGATCTATTGGGACACGATGAAAATTTTTTTACAATACCTTAAAGGCACTAAAAATCTTGGAATATTTTACTCAAGCCACGAGGAAGGTCAAATCACTTATGGTTTCGTTGATGTTGACCTAACGTTTGTCCTGGAATGATGGACCGACTGACACATCTACACACAATCATTGACTCTCAGCAAAACTTTATTGCATTTCAAAACGGCGTAGCCGCTAACAATTTCTCTGTGGGTTCAACAATTGGCTTCCAATAATTTTGCTCACTCGATTGGGTCGGTCCGAGCAGGCGGGGTATATTTATTTTAATTAATTTTATTTGCATATATTTGTTATGTACATTTGAAGGCGATCAGAGTTGATTGGCCGTTGGCAATTACTTCAACCTGCAATGTCATTGACTTGGTTTATGAAGTCCAGTGCAGACTTGTTGGAGTTATGATGAGAAATTAGTATTGACTCCAACACTCCTAGAAGTTTTTTAAATGCAGTTTTGTATTTTGGGTTAGGTTTCCCATTCTCCATGTTCCACTTGTTGTTGTTGTTAAAATTAAACTCAAATCTGCAGAGTTGGTTCGAGGTACTGGTAAAATGCCAACGTCGTTTAGCTTCAGGATATTCATGATGACACTGTCGATCGAAGTCACGCAAATTGTAGATTCTATCGGCGAGCCTCACGAGAACGGCAAAAGGACTCTGGTTTTTATCTACCTCGTCTTGCTTTTCATCATCGAGCGATTCCGACACTTCGACCACAATATCTGCTACCTTTATAAAAAAATATTAACAGGTTAAATGTGGGAAGATTATCTTAAGCCTTCAACTCCTCCGCGGTAGCGCTAGTGTACTCGAGGGTGTCATGCAAAATAGCAGCCATAACTAACTCCAAGTCAGCAATGTCTCCCTCATGAACAAGGATCTGAGCCACACCTAGTTAGAAGAAAGCTGTATGCTTTGTTCATAATTTTAAACGTAAGTTTAGAGTAAGGCCGAAAAAATTTACCAATAGCGTGATTGATGAAGGGCGTCCTTTGGTAATCCTTTCTTCGTTGACTCACGTGGTAGTGCTTTTTTGCGGCATAATCCAAACATTTCATTAATTTGGCAACATCGTCGTTTGAGCCTTGTGTCAAATTTCTGTTATTTATGTCGTCTGAAAAATAAAATCGATTGTTAAAAGATGGCTAATTTATGATACACTTTTAATTTTGTTATTTTATTCCCTCCACCTAATCATTTTTTTCATACTAACAAAGTTTAGGCAAGATAATTTTGTAAAATATTTTGAATAAGTTAATATTGCTTTGATTAGGTGTACTTGTACAGTGCCTTTTTAAAGCATAGCTGCATACTGAATTTATGAACTTTTTTTGATTTACCAAGGACTTTCTTGATAGCATTAGCCGTTTTCAAGTACTCATCCAAGTAAGGCGTGTCTAACGGTGTTGAAGTATGCTGAAGCTCCTCCACAACAACACTTGCTCCTTTGTTGTAAGGGTTAGTGATGACCACACGAAAGTGAAATTTCGTATCATTTGTATATCTTTCGGTTAAGACATAATTACCATAGAGGATATTTTCATAGTAAAATGCCTTGTCTAGTTCAATTATGAATTCTGGAGGATCAGTATAAATGTTATTTTTTAGATATGCTTTCTTTCGTCGTTCTTTCAGCAATGTAATCAACGTTGGTTCTGTTGTTTGTGTAACACTTCCCTGTACAAAAGACCAACTAGGAGATGTTTGACTTTCGAGCATTTTCAGAATAGACTTATTCGCCGCTTTTGCTGTACATTTTTCCATTTTTATTTCGGGTATTTTAATAGCATGATTCATGAAATCCTTCACCTAATTATAAAAGAAGAGAGTTATTTGACATGACCGCTTAGCGAGTGGTCAATATGTAATTTTGCAGTCTTCAGAATTATCTCAAGGCTAATCAAAAGCTGTTTGGATTGCTTCCGTTTTCGCTAAATTCGAAACCCCGTTCACGAATATATGGGATTGCACTAGGTCAGAGGCATGGCAATGCATTAAAAGGAAAACAATGCCATTAACTTTTTTTTGTGGCTCATCAAAAATTAGAACTCCAATTCTCCAGGTTGGCTAGTGGAGAGAGACAGACGCTCTGACCGCGATACCAACCCGGCCGTGAGCATTTACCCAATGGATAATAGGTAAGATATCATAGCATCCTGACATCACTTTAGTGAATCATCATCACAAACCAATATGGTTAAACTTATTGAAACAATTAAAAGAAAGTACCTTTGAATCCATTAACACCGCAATTTCATCTATGGTTGTATATTCCTTTAATGTTGGGAGCAAGAGTAAGGCAGCGCAAACAGCCGAGCTTGGCTTATTCCATTTTTTAGCTACAAGGTTTGCGATTTCTGAAAGAATACACTTCAAATTGTAGTCTTTATCAAAATTTTGTGATATACAATTATATAATATAACATTTATATATTTATTTGCTCGTGTTTTAGAAAAGGCATGTCTGGATTGTGCTTTGAAGTGCAAATGCATGGAAAAAAAAATTTGGTTTCACCAATGGAATGATTCAAAGTAGGAATTTCGTCGGGTTTGCCATGGATAGTGCTCTCAAGTAGCTTTCGAGCTGCAACATCGGCCGCAAATATCAACTCAGCCACCCCTGAACTCGGCTTCTTCTCAATTCTTACAAATTCACCTGAATACAGGAAATGGGATGGTTAGTATTAACTTAAACAAACTCGTTACGCCAATTAGCGTTAGCAACTCCCAGGTGTACACGCACCTGAAAGGTAATTGGGTTTGAGGTAGTCTACAAGTCCCATCATTGCACTGAACTCGTTTGGTCCTCGACTGCCAATATGGTGCAGCCATTGGAGTGTTATTTGCTCTCCAACTTTAGCCGAGTCATAAATTACAAAAAAGTATTGAGTCTTGTCCGATTCTGCAACTGAGCAAATGGCAATACACCTCGTGTGTTCGGCAATTGACCACGCTCTTACAACTTTAAACTTTTCTTCAGTTAAGCCCGGTTGCACTAAATGGAGTATTTCTTTTGCTTTGGCTTCAAATGCAACCCTAGCCAAAGTTTCCGCACCCGAATACAAGGCCGGAAGCAGTGGTATTCTCCCAAAAGATTCGGTATAACACAAGTAGGCCAGAAGACCCCGTTTGGCGATTGACTTGCTTTCACATTTTTGACTGTACCCGAGAACAATAATTTCGTTTGTATCACTCGACATTTTACCGTCATCGGTGCATTCTTTGGTGCAAATGTACGGAGCGAACGCGAAAGATCCGTCGTCAAATTCAACTAAGGCGACACACTTCTTTACTACCAGTGCTTTCTCGTCACCGTTGCTACTTTCAATTTCCCATAAATTAATTGCTTTTGACAACCCTTTTCTAGACAGCTGTGATCGGTGTTCGGCCAAGTCAGTTGGGCTCAATGATTGTGTCAAGTTGATTTTAGCGTACATTTCCGCAGTCTTTTTCATTTTTTCGGGACTGGAGGCGCCAAATTTTGAACCTTCTACTATTTGTTTTTTCATATTGATTTGATAGGTGTAGAACTCACTGTCCGTTACTTTTGTAATTACCAGTGCAGCATCGCCCTTGAAAAGTTCTAAACCAATAACGTCCAAATTTTTGAGCGGCGCAGTGTCATTTTTTCCTTTGAAACTTTTCAAACCCTCTTTTTGAATGTCGGTAATGTTCCATTTCTGCAGAACATTGGTAAAATATCATGAAAATGCTTTTGCAATCAATCACAATATTTTAGTTGTATTCCAATATGTTGCATAGCTAAACAAGCCAGCTATAGAAATGCCTCATGGGCAGTTGTAGTATTTATTAAATTTGTTTATTAAATAATTAATTGCTAATTGCCTAATTAATGAGGATCATCGCCTCGTACAAATTTGAAAATAGTGTCTCGTAAGCTCATTACCAAAACTCCAGCGGCCGGTGATACGAGAACTGCAAACGCAAGTAACGGCAATAGTTTGGAGTACATGAAGAGAAATGGGTAAAACTGAAAATTACTGTTGATCACTTCAGATGAATATCGATAGACGTGTTTCAACACTAGTTAAACTAATCCTGAAATCCTCTTTATAAGATATTCAAATTTTGCACGTAAAAATACCTAGAAACGAGAAAAACAGTTTCTAGAGCTAAGCAAATGCAGAGGGAAATAAAAGTGAAGCCCATACATTTAGGTATAGAAAAATTCAAACTAGTTACCAAAGCGTCATATTTTTTTCTATAACTTAAGATGGAAAAAGCAATGGCAAAATCTTAACATCTTAGGTAGTTACTAAGAATTCAACAAAAAGGTCGTGATTACATAAAACTTGGTCATCTGCTAGGGACCACAATTTAAGATCGGTGCAGTAAATTTCTGCCAGAATACAAAGAAGCGGTGCTAATAAAAGTTTGTGCCGCCGAAAATTATAAAGTTTCGCTTGACATTTGTATCAAAAAAAAGTACTAGGTAAAGAAAAGCTGATTAGTGGACACGTAATATCCCTTGAGTTTTTGAATATATCAGCCACTGACAAACTTTTTGACAAAAATCTCCAAAAAATCGGATCCAAAAATCGGAAACGAGTGGGCTAATTAAAAGTTGAATCATTTTGTTTGGTGTCATACTTTTTAATTGTATATTATATTTTTTAATTATGCTTTAGTTTATAGATGTTAAAAACCTCAAAAGGCAAGCCAACAATGAGCGCACGCAATTAACATATACAGTTGGGAAAGAGTTACATGATTTAAATGGAACAAAATTATTTATATTAAAAAGTAATACCGTTACTAAACTAATTGCCGGCGCTAAATCTAACTAGAAGCCTAAATTGATCGAGCATAGAAGGCAACTTTTCAAGTTTTAAGTTAGTTTTAATGTTTTGATGGGTGTGTCTTGACCTAGGCCCTTGACCTGATTTGTCTCTTTACAACATGAATAACCTACCGAAAACGGATTTAAAAAGTTAACTAGTTCGGGAGTTTTTGCGCAACCAGACAAACAGACAGATCAATTTCATCTAGTAGCTAATGCGATACTTGTGTAATTCGGTCCGATAAAATTCCACTATTGAAACATATCCAAAAGGCCGAGTTGTGCTAGTGGTTGAAGCTTCTGAATCTCTCTACTAGCCAACTTAAGAAGGAGGGTTTAATCTAGATAAGCCACAAAAAGGCTTACCTATTGGTTTTGTCCTTAAGTAATAACCTTGCCTCTTACCTTGTTTGTGTCCGTATTTCAGTGATTTGACATTTAATGTCTTAAAGTAATCCTAATGTCGGCCCTCATTTGCATAGAGTCACCAGGGGAAAGCTACGGCCAGACTTCAGGTTGGTATCTTCCTTTGTGAACAAGCCCCGTGAAAGAAAGAAATGTTACGGAAAATGTGTTTTGCTAGCTTGATGACAAAATCTATGCTATGAAAAGGCACATTATTTTACAATCCCGCAGAGCGGATAGTCAACATGTAAATAAGAATGGTAAGGAAATGTCAGAAAAGGGGCTAATTAGAGAGTTGTCATCAACCGGGCACAACAGACTAACCGTAACATTCCGCTGTGCTATATCTATGCTATTGAGCTCTTTTCCTACCAAATCCCTGTACACTCCTTTACTTGTTGACCATCCGCTTTGTGGGAATGTCAAATAACGTCCCTTTTCCTTTTCCATACATCCAAAATAAAGTTATCAACAAGAGCTAAAAAAATATCGACGACATCAATAATGTTGTTGAATATTTACACAAATTCGGATTCTTGGAAAACATTAATTCAATCCCGCTGGAAATTGTTTTTCATTTTTATCTCGAAGTTGAAAACATTTTAGACAATTTAGAAGAAGTTTGCCGATTTCTTAATTATTTTACTTGTGTAACTATTCTAACTTTAAAAGGCTCTTGACGTTATTTTGCCCTTTTGTTTCGAAAATGTAAAATTTGAATTTCGAAACCTTTATAGAATTTCTACAGAATTTCTATAGAACTAATATTACAAAGATGTGTGCATTAATTTTTTTTGTGCTTTCTCGTTTGTAGGTGTGGATCGCAGCAAAGCCGTAAATACTATATTTCAAAATAGACATAAATCTTTCTTGGAATAAAAATTTGATAAATACACTATACATTTATATATATAAATATATATATATATATATATATATATGATATATTGTACAGTATATAATTACACTAAAGTACAATAAATCAGAAATAAAAATTTTGGCTAAAACTTTGGCTGTAAGATTGTAAACAATCTCTATATTAAACA
Organism: Bilobella braunerae; assembly: GCA_034694865.1. Taxonomy (NCBI): domain Eukaryota; kingdom Metazoa; phylum Arthropoda; class Collembola; order Poduromorpha; family Neanuridae; genus Bilobella; species Bilobella braunerae. The sequence continues at coordinate 10,307 of JAQFYP010001211.1, forward strand.
CAAGCGGCAAACTAGTTATAGACCTAATACGTCATAAGACAGGGAAAAAAATGTACATTGTGCTTCTCGGAATAAAATTTTTATTTTCAATAATTGTTGTAAAATTTACCATAAACAAAGTATCAGTGTGTATTTGGTAAACTAAATACAATAGCATTGAACAAGTAGCCGCAAAATACATTTGTTGTTCCTACTACGCCATTTCAAACAGCAAACGTGATATAACATTTCATAGCTTTCTTGTCACACTGAGATAGTCACCTTAACTATCTTCTCGGGGTATCGAGATGCTTGGCGTCATTTCTATTTCATGCGATATTGTTCCATCATGTGTCGTGCTAGTTTTTGGTCCTGGTATAGCATCACTATGATACAAACAAAAATATGTAGCCATACCAAATCCGTGTAAAATGTTTCAACAATCACTTACCCACTTCCAAGAGCGCTAAAGACGAAAGTGCAATGAACGAAATGACAAAGACAAACTTGGAATTCATGATTTATGTCTCAACTTAGTTATTCCAGTGATTCCTCTCCTGTCCTTTTGCAGGTATAGATGCCTACTTACTACCTATGTTATCCAAAGTTAGACGCCAAATTGCGCAATTAACTTATCAATTATTTATACAAACACTTAATTGCGTACAAGCTGTAATTACCCAACTGGGCATTATATGCGAAATGGAAACATAGAGAGTATGAGCTAATTAGAGTAAGTTTGAGATTAGTTCATTTTTTACCGTGTAAAACGTCAACTTGAAAATATAGTATTTGCAACAATACAAATTGGTCCACTTGAGCAGGAAACAAAGAAACGTGAAAGAAAGTTAAACGTGAACAGATACCTTTCAGTTTCATATATAAGTTTTGACCAAATTTTAGCATTCGTTTTAGCATTAGTTCCCCCTGCCTTCATGATTTCAACATATACCTTATTTTTAAGGCGGTTTGCAAAAGTTTAAAAATATTAGCCATCAATTAATCTTAAGTGAGCTATAAACTTTTATTAATTACAATAGTTTCGAAAAAAAAATAGTTTACCAAATTTTCCGAATCACACCTTCACCTTTCAGGAAGACCAATTTTCAAAGCGGTAAATGGTAACTATATTATTGTTGTATGAATCATATTGTAAGAAATGGAATGTGGTGTACAAATACATTAAAACACGAAAACTTTCGACCCTATTTTGCTGCTCTGAGAAGCGATTAGGCGTTGTCAAGGCCAAAATAAAATTGCCATTTTGCATACTAAAAATAAAAATTGAAAATAATTTGAAACTAATTCTACACTTGATGGCTGGTCATCAATACTTAGTTGCTTAACTCGCTCTTATGTTAGTGGCTAAATATTAGAAACGGAGAAGTGGTAGTTGTTTCAATGTATGACTTTGTTGTTTTACAAGAATTAATTTCAACAACACAGCAGAGCTAGGCGTTTTCTAGGCTTCCCTCTAAGCAAGATACCCATAAAATATATCCTGAAAAAAATAGATGACAAGCTGTTGTTGAGCTGTTTTCTATAATTTTTTTCAACTAGACAAGGCTTTGCAAATCTTGCTATTGGAAACCAATGAAAGACTTATTTTCTAGAAGCCCTGAGCGCTAGTTTTTTGTTAATTATACGCTAATACTAGTGTTAAAATTATCGGAATTTAACAATGATGGCCAAGATATTGTTGATTTATTGGGTGTTAGCAAATGCTACTTTAAAAAAACGTGGTGTGGGATGTGTGTTTTTTTTACAGGATTTGAAAAGTGTAATGTATTCTTCCACGTTTTCATAAAACGAAGAATGAGTAATGGTATCTGAATCAGTAAAATTTTCCCAAAAAATAATAATAAGCCAAAAATAAGCCCATTAATTAGGCAGATACAATTAACCAAATAGAAGTTTATTGTGGTGTATCTACAACATATGTAAATACGCTGAGCATCTGCAAGGTTCCACCAGATTAACTCCAATGTTCCGGCAAATCCAAGTTCTCCGCTTTTAGAACTGCCCGCGGGCCTAATCCAACAGGCATCTATTGAGTTTTAGCCTAAAAGAGAAAAAAAAAATTGGGCATTATTTGACATTCCCGAATTGTCAACAGGTAACAGGGTCGATAAGGTTTTAAATTGACTCATTAGCATAGGTTAGGTTAGGGGATAGTCTAGCCTCGATAGCCTATATAGTCCACCAAGGAGGACACAAACCTTACACGAGGGGTAGCCTGTAGACTGGAGTGACTGTACGTAAATGAAGATCTGCCTTTGGAATTCTTTCGATGCGAATGGAAATTTTTATCATTTATTTTCAAATGCTACGATTTTTTAAGCCTAATCAAAAAGATACAGGCATATGCACTTGAAGGCAAAACATTGGCTAAAAGGAAACCCCTCGGACATGACCTATTACGGCTGATCGTGGATCCGAGCCCATGTTCTCAGGCTTGCCAAAGCAAAGAAACAACCTCTTAACCACTAGATTGACTCAGCCGTCCACAAAAACAACATAAACATGTAAATATGAAAAAAGATGAGAAACGTTTATTGAAATAAACAAATAGAAAGGAATAAAGTAAATGCTGCAAATGCGCTATAAATAAAATTGCACTATTAGCCTCTGTCCATCTCCCAAGGATAGGCATTAGAAATAAATAGAGGAACTTGCCATATGCAAATTTGGCATTGTATTTGTTCGAAGTTTGTTTTATTTTTTTCTTTGAAAACTAAAATAAAGGACCAACTGTTGTTGCTCGTAGGTATTTTTCAAGCTTTCAACAGTGAGTACCTTAAATTATTTCAACAACTTAACTGTAACTTTACTTGCTGGAAACATGAAAGTTAACTAAATCTTTAGTTTTTTTCATATTAAAATATGTTGCACTTGTTTATATCAAGTTAGTAAACACTTTCCTGTAACTTTTTTTCATATTTTTGAGTTAGAAATAATGCAGTAAAATAGTTAAAGAGCATTCTTGCAAAACATTTCCTTGACTTATTACTTACTTCTAGCATACCCAGGACAACCCGAGGAAGGAAATATGTGATTAGCTAATCATGCACAGATGCTATTCAAAGACCCTTGTAAGTCAAACTAGTTTATTAATTAAAATAATTAAGAAAGGCTCCGATTTCACTTTAAATTTCCTATTTTGTTTTCAGCCTCGAGGGAAAAAGAAAAAAAAACAATTGCCGCTCGATTGAATTAAATTCTTTAAAAAAATCCGGTTTGCTAATATGTAAATTGTTAACAACATTAATGTTTTAACATTAACGTCGATATTTTTACAGCTCCTATGAAAAACATTGCTACTGAAATATTTCCATAGTTGATGCAGTAGCCGAATTCTTTTACATGTAAAACATATCATGAATACGAATTATTTTATCTATTTTTATTAAAATTACTACATTTCACAATAAGTCGACTACCTTTGTCAAGGTTCATGGAAGCGTATGAATCTTAACATTACTTAATAATAAACAAAGTTAGTAACCTCACTTTGTTAGTCATTAATTAATGCGTTTCCATGGACCTTGACATTTGTGATTCAAATTTCTGTTTGGAACACCTTTTATTACACTAACGTTAGTAAATAATGAACAATTAATTAATATTAATAATGAACAATAAAGTTTTGAAATGTCTCATGTCATAACTCATAAGGAATCTTCGAATTTGATTACATTATTTTTATATGTCGAAAAGAAATCATACTAAGATTCGAATGCGATTGACTCATAATTCATATTGTAAACAGTTGAATGTGGTGTACAAATAAATTGAAACACAAAAGAGCTTTTGTGTTAGTTTGGAACTAAAAAACAATTAGGCGTTAAAAAGTCCCCAAAGAAATTGCCCTTTTGAATACAAAAAAAAGTAGTTAGTCGAGTCGCCCTACTGGTTAGAGGTTCTACCTTTCTCCACTAGCCTGCCTGACAAGCAACCGTTGCGAGCTTATACAGGCCAATCGGTACCATTGTTGCATATGTTGTTTAATGGTCATATTAGATTGTTTTTATGTTAAATTTAGCTGCTAATATTTATTTTTGACTCTTTTTCCCCAGTTTTGAAAATTTTTAGAATCCTTATAGGATTTAACACAGTAAAACAGACGCTTCAAAGGGTGATCGTCGAAGATTTTTGATTATTAGGACATTACAATCGTCGTTTTTCTCGTGTTATTTTCCATAAGATTTCTAAAAAATTTCAAAGTTTGCATAGTCGTCAGGCCGTACCTCACTTGAGTTATGTGTCTTCCTTGTGGACTAAACCAGTAAAGCGGCAGACTGTTACGGGTAGTTTGTTGATTGCGCTTCAAGACAAAACCTATTCCAATGAGCTTCTTTTCTGCAAAATCCCTACCCTCTCAATTACATGTTGACCATCTGCAGGAATGTCAATTGACTTCCGTTTTCCATATTACTCAAATATGTAACATCGAATTGAGTTTGAAACTCATTCCTCAATTGATAGCTGGTCAATAATAATTAGATCCTTAACTAGCTCATGTGTTGGTTGGGAGATTTTAGAAAAAGAATAGTTGTAGTTGTTTCAATAAATGACTTTGCAAAAACACAGCTAAGCTAGGCATTTACATGGCTTCACCACATATCAAATTGCCTAGAAAATATATCCTAGAAAAATAGATGACAAGCTGTTGTTGAGCTGTTTTCAATAAGATTTTTTCAATTTGTAAAGGCTTTGCAAAATTTGTTATTTGCACCAAATGAAAGACTCATATACTAGAGGCCCAAGCGCTAGTTTTGTTATTGTTTCACATTTTAATTAGTGTTAAAATTATTTCGAATGAGGGTTATAACAATGTTGATTTGTTACTGGGTGTAAACATATTTTCTCTAGTTTTTTTTTGGGAGGTAAAGGGGTGAAACGAGCAATAATAAAGGCTTCTAGTTGAATAGTATGGCACTCTACTGAACCAGCGAATACAAACATCCCGTGGTCGCCCAAGTTTAAAGTGTTGTATCTACAACTTATGTTATTATGGTGAACATCCGCAGGGTTCCTTTATGTTATTTCCAGTGTTTACATGTTAGGGCAATCTCCCCACCTCTAGAACTGTAAATCTCTAGAATGGGAAATTGGACATTATTTGAGATTCCCGCAGAACGGATTGTCAACATGTGAGAGAGTGAGTAGGGATATGATTTTGAAGATACTCATTAGCATAGGTTATGTTAGAGGTTAGGTGTGGCTTAGTCCACTAGGGATGACTACAAACCTCCTTACATGAAGGGTAGCATTTCCCTGTTAAACCCCAAGTGACAGTACACAAATAAAGACAAGTCCACAAAATTCTTTCGAGGACAAAGGAAAGCTTTATTACTCCTTTAATCGACTTTGTAAGCCTAATCAAGGCTACACAGATAAAGGCATATGCAGTTAGAGGCAAGTGTAACGGACATGTCACGGCGCACAACTCTACGCCAAGGGAAGAGGCGGTCACGCCACCAACGAGAGAGAAAGAGGACACAGAAGAAGGAGAGGAGCGGACACTCGTGAAGGAGCGGCCAAAGAAGAAGGAGCTAAGGAGAAACCGCGGTCAAGAGGCCCGCGTACCAGCAGCGATTCAGCGATTCAGCGATAGTTTTAGTTCACATATTCATATACATTTATTATTGTATATTTACTGTAAGTAAATATTCGACCATTTTCTTATCATTTTGCCCTGTTTCAGCGTCCTGTATTGCATACGAGAGGCAGAGGCCTGGGTCAAAGGTTACACTTATTTACACAAGGCGATGGCTAACAGGAAAATTTTCGGCGAAGACTTTTCACGGTTGATTGTGGATCTGAACCCACGTTCTCGGACTTGTGAGGGAAAGCGCCACAAGTTCATAACCACTTGATTATGAACTCAGCCGTCGACAAAAACATCAAAAAAAAAGATGTGAGAATTACATTGAATTAAACAATTAAAAAGAAATTGGGTAAATCTCACTTCAAATTTTCCTGTTATTTCAAATATAGTTGGTTAGTGTGTTCGCAGAAATTCACGGGTACATTACGGGGTACAGGAAAAACTGGGGTCAGTATGCGTAGAGTGGTGTTCAGGTTCTGCCTAAGCTGAGGTTCCTAGGTAGTGGTGTGGTAGGAAAACCAGCAAACACAGTGTGGTAAAACCAGCAAAAAAAAGTAGTGGTGTGGTAGGAGTGAGTGGTAATGGGTTGTGGGGAAAAGGGAAAAAGGGGGGAACCCGGGATTCGATCTCGGCAAAGCAAAAGGTAAGGTTGCTCGTGTTACCACGAGACCACGGTGCCTCTTA
>JAQFYP010001212.1:0-16578 GCA_034694865.1 Bilobella braunerae
TATAGCATGTCCGGTGATAGGTAAAAGAAAAGTATTAGGAGGTTAGCGCTGTCAACGTGCATGTTCAACACTACATAATAGTCAGATTGGATATAATTGAAATTTGCAGAGCTGTGAACCTATTATCCCATCCAACTACAAGTCCTCCGGATGATCTACCACGAGATGGCTTATGAGCAGGCACTATTGGATAAAGGGTTAGTTTTAGAACTAGTTGAATCTATATTTTTAATTTGGTGCCAATAGGACGCGATCACGACGCGGGGACCCCTTGTTAGACTTAAATTCCACAAGCCTACCTAGGTTTAATAATAAGCTTGCCCAAATTGTTTATGCTTACTTATTGCTTGTGCTAATGGACTTATACAAATTATTATTAAATTTACATCGAATTACGAGTTTCTTTGATATTTGTAAATACATGTAGTTGCACAAACAAATTGTTAACTAGTAATGACATACATAGATATGACTTCATTGCTATCCCGACTACTACGGACACAACTGGCACAATAACTTCATAAAATAAAATATCATTTGGCAAAAATCTTCTGTAGTTGTTGGCCGTTATTTGCATGCAATCAAAAGTAAAAAAAGGCACTGTTGATTCAATTTATTCAAGGTAATGCATCTCAATGACCAATAGAGTAGTGGCTGTCTCCTACGGTGTGAAAGCGAGGAATTGGATCTTCCAAAAGCCATTTCATTTAACCTCAAGTTGTAATTTTTCCATATTCTCAATTCAACTAAATTGAGAAAATGGTAAAATTATGTACTTTCTGATTTTGAAAAATTGCACCAAATTTTGCAAAGTTTTGGGTTTTCATTTTAACTTTTTGAACAGTTTCAAAGTCCATCGAGTTTTCTAAGTAAATAGTTCAACATATAGAGATCTCTTATTTTGAATACACAGTTATGCAGATATACAGTGCTTTCAAATAAAAACTGCACACCCAAATTTGTTGCCAAGTCAGAATTTGAAAAATTTGCAAACTATGAAGGCATCTTTGAATTATAAAAGCGCGACTTTTGATAAAAAAAAATCAAAAAAAATCAAAACCGTTTATTTTATAATTTCCAATAATGTTTCAGTATAATTCAGTTAAATAAGAGCTTTAAGTGAAGCATGTAATGGTTTTGTGTACACAATCAAAAAGTTAACAGTTAATTGCCAAAACTAAACAATTTTGATTTTGCGGTAGGGATACGCGACCTCGGTTCTGTTTCGTTTCGTTTCCAAACTGGACACGGGAACCTTTGAGACGGATCTCAACGGATCGAAAATTGTGGAAACAAAACAGAAAGGAATCTGTACTGAAGCTTTTAGCTAGAGACCAGAGGTGGGACCGAGACAAGTTTTACAATCCCAACCAGGTGGTTCCTCTACCCTCCTGAACATTTTCACCACCCAAACCCCCTTGGGATGTGTGCCCGATTTTTCAAATGTTTGACTTAGCCCACGGCCCGTAGTCCGGGGGTTTATTTTGTTTTAGGGGCAGAGGGTCGTGGGGGCAGTAACCCCCTGCAGGAAACCCCATGACCCCCCTAAAAATTTTGACTTCTTCTGCGACCCCAGCCCTTCTTCGAAGGGTTTGCCAATTTTTTTTTTTGGTTTTTAGGGCTTTTATGCTCGGTAGGGTTAGGTTTAAGTTTAGGTTTTGGTTGTAAACCTAACCTAAAGCAGGGCAGAGCATAAAAACTCAAAAAATCTTTTAAAAAACCGGGGTCATGGGGTACCCCTAGAGGGGTAACTACCCTCACGACCCTCTGAAAACAAAATAAACCCCCGGGACTACGGGCCGTGGGCTAAATCAAACATTTGAAAAATCGTTTAGGCCGTTATGCGAGGGACAGTGTTCTGCATCCGCACGCTGTAGAGGCTCCATGCTGGAGCTGTCGTGGGGTGGAGCCCTACGTTCACTGTCTAGCAGAAAACCCTTTGTATCACTCCTCAGAACTTCCCAGTCAACTCACAGGCACCCTCCCCTATTCACTGGAGGTAAACCCCCCGAACACTTTGAACCTCCTCCTCCAAAACACATGCAACACCCGGATACCCATCCTGGGGCCACCAAATGTATCCCCGGATAAGCCAGTGTTGATTGTTGGCGAAGTCAGCGAAGCGAGACATTTGGAACCGTAATTTTTTAAAAAATTGACAAACCCCCAGGGGGTGAAGGAGAGAGTGGTTAAGATGCTGGGGGGACAGTAAAGAGAGAACCTTTATTCTTCAAGGAGTTGAGAGGGTCGGAGGGGGAGCAAAATGTTCAGGGGATCAGGGGGTGTCCCCTGAAACAAAACTTAACAGTAGGGGTTAACCCCCTGCCCCACACGACCTTTACATTGCTCCGGTACACGAAATCCTACCAAAATGCACAAATATCCGAATTCCATCGGTTGACAAAACCTCAGCGATTCCAAAACAAGTGGAATCAACTTTACACAAAAAAAAATTAATTGCAAAATTATTCTTACGCAATTGCAAATTTAAAAAAAAGCACAAGATGGAATCAAGGTTTAATTTTCCCGCCATGGTTTCAAAATAAACAACTTGTTTGGACTTTGGGTGTGCAGTTTTTATTTGAAAGCACTGTATTATATTATTGTTTAATCGTTTAAATTGTTTAATTGTTTGTTGTTAATCTATTTATTAAAATAATGGAAATTTTGCAACATGCCTTGTCATTTCTGAAGTATTGGTTGTAGTTACACACGAACGCAACTCGCCTTATAAAGATAGCTCCATTTCTTATTCAGAAACCGGAAGTAGTGGGAAATGCTGGGAAATACTGGGAAATACCGGGAAATGGAAATGTCACACAGAAATATACCTAAAACCTAAACATAATGCTTTAAAAACTCCTATTGTTGACCTAAATGCTCAGTGCTGGCCGCTGGCTTCCCCTCTCACCATTGAGCAGACCTTCAACGTTCATTTGACATGTAAAGGTCAACCTGACCTTTGACACTAGATTTTAATCTCAACAACAAAGTAGATACTTACTTTGAATTGTATTTCTCTTTTTTTAAATTTATAACAATTTGCCGAGTTTTATATCGCATTCTCGCATTTGGGCAACCGAGAGTTAGAGAATTAACGTAGACTGAAAACTATCCTTCTAATTGGTTACCAATAGATTTGACTATTAATTATTTGTTTACTCCCAGGCCACTATCCCGTCCTTAAGTACCATTTAGAGAAAAAATATAAAGTTAAATGTGGCGCTTACCCGTGCGTTTGTAAAGTGCATACAGAACGTACAAACAAAACAAGACTCGAATAGTATACAACCGGTATGATACCGATTCCAGATACAAAAACAAGTTTGAAAGTACCGGTTTGAGTTTGAAATACCGGTTCGAGATTGAAATGTGAAAGAAAGTTTAAAAGTACCGGTTTGAGTTGAACTACGGGTTTGGGATCAAAGAAAGTGAAAAAAGTTTCAAAGTACAACTATGAGTTTTTGCAAAAAGCACGTTTTTGTTAAAATTTTTGCAGAAATTTTTTAAAAGAGTATTTTTTACTCTTAGTGGAGAGAGAAAAAGGGAGAGTGGGAATTTTGGAATGAGGGGGACACGCGTATTTTTTAAAAGTTTTGCTTAAGTTTTTGTCTAGGTCAAAAGTTTAGGAACTTTACTCAAAGACAACAGGAATAATTATCTCTGAGAGTTTGGTCATTCGGTAAAGAGAAAAATCACATTTGTTTCCGTTATGCCCCACTCCGTTTAAAAAATAACGTTTCAAGGTAAAACACTACTTTTGCATGAAACATGAAAATTAAAATTTGAAAATTTGAAAATTAAAGTTATGAAATCCCTCAGACACCGCATTTACCCCGGATTTAACCCTTGACCTCAAAATGACCCTTTAAAATTAAAATCAGAAATTTACATGAAGCAAAGCGTTAACAAGGTTCCAAACACCCCCAAAGCTACCCTATAATATTATCATAGTGTAATATTGAAGTCGATGACCCCTTGGACGCGAAAATTAAATTATGTAGATTTAGTCACACATTATTTGCAGATCTGTGTCTGCTGTAGCTTGAAGGAAAGGCATAAGCAATTGGTTGAGCTTCTTTGGTAAGAGGCCCTAGCTAGCGCAGTGGTTTCCACTGCCAACATTAATTTTTGCCTTCCCACAAGTGGTGGAGGAGGGCTTCGATCCATACCTTTTGCTGCCTTGCAAAGGGGAGCAGGTAATAGTTCCAAAAAAATAATTCCGAAAAAAATTTATATTTCAATTAAAAATTTAAATAATTAATAACTGATTGGTTTATGTGATTAGGTTTAAATTTTCACTTTTCTAGTTAGATTTACTAGGTTAGGTTAGGTTTAATTTAGGTTAGTTTAGGTTTAGTTGTACTTTTTTGGTTTTTGTAAAGTTTAGCTTTGGAAATTTTATTTTTGGAATTATTTTTCTCGGAACTTTTTTTTTGGAGCTTTTACTCGTTCGGAACTATTACTCGTTCGGAACTATTACTCGTTCGGAACTATTACTAGTTCGGAACTATTACTCGTTCGGAACTTTTTTTTTCGGAATTTTTTTTTCGGAGCTTGTTTTTTGGAACTTTTTTTTCGGAACTTTTTTTTTTTTTCGGAACTATTACCTGGAATTCTTGCAAAGTGCTCTGCCTCAGAGGTAGTTATCTGAGCTGAGATTAGGTTATTAGCATTGAAGAGATTATGAGTTTCCCTGATTCCCTGTCCCAGTTATTCCCCATAGGTTAATCAGCTACAGGTAAATTGCTTCTGGTGGCCAAAAGCTAAAGCGGGGAGAAATGAAGGAAAGGCATAAGGCATTTGGTTGAGTTTCTTTGGTAAGAGGCACTAGCTAGCGCAGTGGTTAATACTGCCAACCTTACTTTTTGTCTTTTCACAAGTACCAAAAAAACTAAAGATTTTGGATGTTATTTTTTTAGTAAGTTTTAATATTGCATGTAATATTATAATTATTGTTTTCTCATTTCTCAACCTGTAAACCAATTTGAAGGCAAATTAATTTTTTTATTTCATGTTATGTAGGCTATGTTAGATTCCCCTCTGCCTGGGTAAAGCATTTTATGTAAACTTGCAAAAGAACGAAAATTTATTAGTGCTGAAGGATTAAAATTCTAAATGAATTACCACTTGCCGTTGCCTAACCTCATACGTAGTATCTCTGCATAATACTGCTAAAAAATTAAGGATTTTGAATTTAGTTTTCAGAAACTCTTAAAGCTCCATTATTGCAAAGAAACCGAAAAGATGTAAAAATGTTTGCTAAAGTTCTGTGAAAAAAAAAACCAAATTCTTGGAACAATTAGTAATATTTTCTAAAAACTTGTTTCCCTATGCAAAATTGCTCATCAAATAACACCTAAAAAGTTTGTGACTTTGTGCTGCTCTCATTTGGAAAAGTTGACTTGACCATTTGTTTATTATATATTTGCTTATATATATGCCGAATCAGGAATAATTGAAAATTTTCCAAATTGCGTAGAACCTATTTTTTTTCTTTAACGTTTATCATTTAATTAATTTAAATAAATAATGTCAAAACTTCACGAAATTATAATACTATTTGTAATTTCAATTTGTATAAAAAATTCAAACAAAATTATGAAATTTTTTTCAAAAAGTCAACTTTGGGTGGAAGGTATATTTTGCGTTGCCCGAGCTGGTCCAGTAGTTTAGAGCTTTCTGTCCTATATTAACCAGATTGAGAACGAGGGTTTGAATCCCCCAATCAGCCACAAAACAATTTTTGCTGTTGGTTTTCCCTTACAGAAATTACCTTGCCATGTGTAAGCCCGTATTTCTGTGAGCTAGGTATACACAGGCAAACAATAAGGAAATTACGTGATAAGGTTTTCAAGGTAATCTTATAGGACTACCCTTAATTGCATAGAGTCGCCTACGGTTATCAGGCAAAAGCTAAGGTCGTACCTGATTTCAGGTTAGTGTCCTAGCTTTGCAGAATAGGCCCGTGAAACAGCGAAATGTTACGGCAAGTCTGTTGTATTTGCTTGATGACAACATCTATGCTAATGAGCTCCTGCCCTGACATATCCCTACCCTCTCCTTCACATGTCCTTTTTCCCTTTCCTAACCCCTCGCCTTTGTATGCCCGTATCATTGTGATTGGGCTACAAAATGAGAGGACCCATTGACGTGATCCGATAAGTTTTCCCGGTAGCCTTGTGAGCAATCTGAAAACTACCTTCATTTGCATTCATTTATGCTGATCAGTCATTCTTAATATCATCTTCTTTAAATGTTGACCAGCCGCTATGCGGGAATCTCAAATAACGCTGATTTGCCTCTACCGTAGCAATATATCCATATTATCATTATTATACATAAATTGTTTAGATTTTATTAAACTCTATAATTTAGGGTGTTTGCAAAATTGACCCACATGTTTCATATTTAATTTTATTTTAATTTTATTTCAAGAATCTCCTCCTTTTTTTCACTGACCAATTCTCCCAACTGAGCCTCACCCTTATTCATGGTACTCATATTGTGTATATTTGTTTCTTGGAATTCGACAACTTTATCTTCTGCAACTTTGTTATTCATCAAAATCTTATGTAAACTACAATTTGCAAATTTTTCTAATAATTTTAACTTTCTTAATGCAATCCTCAATTTTTTTTATGTTGCAATAACAAATACGCGTCATGCATGTTGCGAAATTAATACATGTAAGAAAAATATTCTTCTCGCGAATTCTAAAACAACATACGAAGCCTTTTTTAACATTACATTTAACTACTCTAACAAGACAGCTGTCACTTCGATTAAAAAAGAAGGTAAATACAAAATACCATTTTACAAAAAGACAACCTCGTAGTTGGACACACTTGGCAAGGTAGATCCAACCATGCGTTTGTACTTTCCACTGTTAATTATCTGCAAGGCACATCAATGCTTGCTTTGCCATCATTCAAGTTCTTGTAATTTTTTGGAAAACAGACAATCGGACCATTGAAACAAAGACTTTTCTAAATTAAATCAAATAAAATTCTCAATAAGTTCTTAATTTGAGCATCGCATCAAAAATAAAATAGTTTTAAATAGCCGCTAATATGCTGAAGAACAGTATCGCTGTCAAAATTTTTAAATGAGTAATTCAGAAAAAAAACAATTAACATGATTAAAAATCTTTCGCCGAAAATCATCAGAAGATATGAAAAAATTTGATAAGGCTTTCTAATAGCCTTGTGTGAATTCAGCGCTAATGAATCTTTCGTACCATATCTGACTTCCTTACACGTTGACCAGCCGCTAAGCGGGTATTTACAATAACCGTCAAATATGACAAATAACTTTAATTTCACTACTAAATGTAGTAGTACCCATGGAAACCATTGAGAGGCATCATCAATGATCATCATCACAAAAAAAGTATTTAAAAGAAAAACTTTAATTTAACTTAACATTACCGTTCTAAATAAAAAAAAAGTTTGGAATTTCAAAAACTCCACAGCCCTCGCTATGAAGTTTTACCTTTCTATTATATTATTCGTTTTCTTTTTTCATAGCATCATTGCTTTTATTCAGTTTAAAGATACTGGAGAGCTAGACGAGAATGACAAAAGTATTTTCAAGAAGCTACCACCGGCTATCGAGAACGAGGTAAGATTGATTTTCATAAGTGAAACAGTACCCAATCCTTTGAACTAAAAATTCACTTTATTATTCACTTAAATGTCGCAATGTCTTCATTAAAATGTCGCAATTAATTTACAGAAGTTTAAAATTGTAACTACCTCCAACACTATCAAATGTGCGACATACTTTATTTCTAATTCTTTCACTTGGCTTTTAAAGTTTTACTTTAAGAATTCACTTTCTGCTACCCTGTATCACTCTGCTCTACCGCCTATTGTATAATAACTAAAACTATCTCAACTTTACTTGCCACGTAGCTTCGTACAGCTCTGGTAAATTATATTCGTAGCCGGGAAGATGTTGCGAATTGGAAGATTACGTTCAAAAACCCCAAGGGAATTGTCTGTCTTTTCACGGTGAGGCTGGACAATGCTCAAAACTCAAAAACAGATTTACGGGTACTCCAAATACTTGACGAGAGTAAAGAACTTCAAGTTGAAGGACTAAACATCCAAGGCCCTAAAGATGGTTTTTCGTACAAGTATATAACAAATGAGATGCGTAAAGAGGTAATTGCAAAGCTAGAACGAGACGATGGGTTGACTTACCATGACGGTTTGCAGAAGGGAAAGCAATTTATAAATGTTCATGTGGTTGAGAGGCTAAAGGTATGAAAACTTATTAGCATTCTTTGAGCATTTTAAAATACTTCTATTGTAAATAGGCCGCTGGTTTACTGGATGGATACACACACACAGGGTTTAAAGCCATCTTGATTGAAGGAAATGCACTTGATAATAATGGCAGCGGCACCTACATCTTGATTGCGTCTTTCTTCAGCAAAGCAGACCAGCAATAAAATTCTTGTTTCAATTTTCCATTTTATATAATAGCCAAATAAAACTGTAATCCAAATGTTTTTAAAACAAGCCTTCTAGTTGTTTCTTATTGAATTGTTCTATTGTGTGGAACTGTATATTGCTATTTCTTTTGTTAACAAGGTCTGCATCTCCAAGCCTAAGGTTGCGGGTTCAAATAGCGCATATTCTACTTTGGCATCAAATTCTTTTAATTTTTTTTTCTGACAATTCTTTTTTCGAACTTTGTATAATTGTAACCAACAATTGCTTAACTGTTAACTTCCCAATTATACAAAATTTAGCAGACAAGTTTCCCTATATGTCTTTAACAAGTGTGGTTTTGATTATAATTTTTATTATCACAAAATTACGTTTTTCGTTTGGTTTTTGTAAGTATGAGTTGTGTTGTTGTTTTCTACAGAAAATCTCATTTGTCAAAAATCTTCTGTAGTTGTTGACCGTTATTTGCATGACATTAAAAAAAAATATTGTTGATTCAATTTGTTCAAGGTAATGGGATCTCAATGATCAATAGAGTACTGGCTGTTTCCACGGTGTAAAAAAAGGGAATTGAATCTTCCAAAAGCCATTTCATTTAACCTTAAGTTGTAATTTTTCCATATACTAAATTCAACTGAATTTAGAACATGGGAGAAGTACAAACTTTTTGATTTTGAGAAATTGCACTAAATTTTGCAAAGTTTTTGGTTTTCATTTTCACTTATACAAACTCTTCCAACAGTTCCAATGCCTATTAAGTTTGCCAGGAGTTCTCGGCTTACAATGCAACTTAGATTTGCAAATGAAATCTTAATCGGCTAAATTTTAAGCCAATGTGTTCGAGCTTTCAAGTAAATGGTTCAAAGTAGATATCTATTTTTGTATTAGACAGTTATTTAAATATAATATATTGTAACCTATTTATTGAAATAGTTGAAACTTTGCAGCACGCCTTGTCATTTCTATTGTATTGGTTATATTTACACACGAGCGCAGCTACATAAAAAAAACAGTTCCAGTTTAGGGTTTAAAGCAATTTGAAGCTAAGCTACAATGACAAAAAAACTGTCTCAAGGGTATAGATCCGTTCCGTCATAATCACGCTACGAAATATCAATTTTATGTCTTTTTTGTCCAATGCTAACCTAAAAGTATACACTTATACACAAGTATGAAGCGGCTTAGGTTCCTTAGAGATAAAATTCACAGTCATGTAGACTACATGTGTACATGTTATTTATTTCATGTTGCTACAACGTGTAAATTTATTAAGATTGACATTACCAAGAATGGGAGAGTGTACACGTGTATTATTATTAAATATTGTCTTTTTTATTATTACTGTATTTTTCCTTTCTAAAAATTCATTTTTTGCACAGTTATTTGAATATAGTATAGACCACGGTTTCAAGTATTGTCATGTCACTATACTACTGGGCGACTCAACAATTGTGAATCCTAAGCAAACACAATTTGAGCGAGCTTTCCAACATATTGCTGCGACGCGCATGCTAATAAACAGTGGGAAAATGAAATTGTTGAAGACGCTGTGGGGGGAGAGGAAGTTTTCTTGTCATGTAATTTATGTCTTAAATGCAAATGACAATGAATACTGCTCAGCTCTGGAAGATGTCAAATGGACCGTACACTGCGACAATCAAAACACTGAAGAATCCTGTGCTGGACGCTCAACGTACATTGTGTATGTTACTTCAAGTATAACACGTTTAAAAATATCTCCAAAATCACATTTTTGTATTGCACAAAGGAGGCACATGCTGGATTATCTCCCGCAATACGAATACATCCTACTGAACACCACATTTGTACTTGTCACAAAAGTAAAATATCCATGTAGTGGTGTAGTTCGAAAAATGTCATTTACATGGCATGAAATAAAACAGCATCTTTATCAGTACTTTTTACCATCTCGGGCACTACTTGATGCAGCATTGAAAGAACTTATGTTGCACTATTGCCCAATTTCATGGGGATTCATGTATGACATGGATACTTTTGTCTTCGGAGGATTAAAAACTGGTCCAGGATCTTCTTCAGAAGAATTTAAAAAAACGTGGAATGAAATAGCACTCCGTATTATTATAAGTTCATTTAATCGTACTAAAAAAGGCGTTGCACCTGCTCGGATGCCGATTGCAAATAATCCAGGAAAAATTATATCAAGGGTTACTATACCCAGCAAACTAATTCTAGCTAGATCCGAGATGAAAGCATATATGAATTATTATATGATAAACAAAGAGGGCCTTGAATTTATGACTTGTGCTGGTACAGCGGAGTACTTGACGTTTTTGGCGTTTGTTGAGCCATTCAACATAGATTTTTGGATTGCATATATTCCCTGTTTTGTAGTGATTAGTGCAATTTTGCACACAATTTTTTTGGAATACAAGCTAAAGGATTCTGCTACATTTGCTATGATTACACTCCTTCTTGAGCAGGACATACACATTTATCGTCAGATTCTGGGAGTAAAGTGTTTTATTATCTGCTATATCTTCATGTCTTTAGTCCTAAATCAAATATATCGCAGTGGATTGACAATTAACGTTGTGGCTCCCTTTCCGCATGCGCAGATGGAAAAGTTAGAGGAGGCCCTGGAGAGAGGTTTTAAAGTGTTGATTCCAGTATTTAAAAACGAAAATGACGCGTTTTTGGAACAAAATGCATCCGATCCCAAGTACAAATGGAATTTTATTATCACTAAAACTAGGAAAAGGTTTGTTGAAACAATAATGCACGATCTACCAAGCGGGGGTAACGTTACAACCTTAGAAGCAAGGTATCCAAAACTTTTAAAAAGTTTGACATTTGTGCGTACGGACTTACATTCACTGAAAAAATTTGCTCCTTGGAGTTCCAGCGAGCTCCGTGAACTTGCAGTAGAAGTTCTAAAATGTAAGGATGCAGTTGTGTTGAGGCAGTATGCTGGAGCCGCGTTTCTAGAAATTTCAAGAATATTGCCAACCGAAGCTAGGAAATTATATGTTGGGAAACAAATGTACACTACGTATCATTTAAACTGGATGGTGGGTCCAACACTATTTGATCGAAATCAAATTTTTCAAACTGCATTTCAGTCATTCATACATTCTGGGCTATGCTACCGTCGCTTTCACGGTACATTTTCCCACACTAACTCAATTCTCCAAGGAATTAAAAAATTCAAAGACAAAACTAGTGCACGTCGTTTTAAGCCAGTACCAGCCAACAGTGGACTAGTGCTTGGAATTTTTATAATAAGCTCAATATGCTTAGCTATTTCCATAATTGAGTTTTTGGTAGAAGTTCTAGTAAAGCAACTTTTACAAAATTTTAAAATTTGGAAACTTAAGCAGTAGAAAGTAGGGATTGTGATTTGTGTCAATATTGAATGCAATTGAAAAACTGAGACTTACACTGCAAAAAAAATACAACACAAATTTAACAGTTACATAAATCCAAACAAAGTCTGAGAACCTGGTCACAAAACTCTTAGTCGCAACTAACGCTCATGAAATATATCTGCGAGTTTAATTTTCTCATTAGGTTTGCTTTAGAGAATTATCAGCTGCAATCCCGGCTGGATGCAGCATCGTTCCGTTCTGGTTTATAGAATATCATAAAAATGAAACGACAGGATCACTATCATTGGAGTCATATAATCACGGCAAGCATAGTGCACGGAGTTCTCACCAACGCACAGTGCTTAGGTAGGACAAAAAAGGAAGATAGTGTTTGAACTCACAATCAGAGCATAGGGTACGAGAATGCGAAATCCACCAAATAATGGGTCTGATCGCCAGGATGTGTTGTAAGGAGTTTTTTGCATAAGCATACATACTCGCTCAAATTGGCAAATTTATTTGATTTTCAGCACATAAAAATGTTATACCACACCACAATCATTCAAACAACCCATATTGGTTTCTAGCGTATTTCTTTTTCTAATTTTTTCTACAACCAAATTCCTCATGGTTATAGGCTAAAAATTAACCTGGAAAATACTGCAATGACAATTCTGAAACTAACTAATTGTATTTTCAAAAGTATTAAATTGTACTACATATTGTATAATAAAAAAAAACCATGCAGTAATTCTGGATAAATTTTTAACAGTTATTTTCTATAGAGGTTACGACGCAGTTAATTTTTTTTGCAACAAGGAAACCGAGTTTGCTTCTCTAATTAATTTCGCGATTTGCAGTATAAAACGTTGGGATTTCTGGAGATGGACATATTTTGATATTAAGCAATTTGTTAATTGCAAGCCAAGCGGTGGTAGGCACTTGTTTTTAAATGCCGCTAGCTCCATTGCTAAATAAAATAACACAAAACGTCGTTGCCGCTTTCTTAAATTCAACCTGAATTTTAAATCGTGTGCTTAACACAAACTTGCAACCACAAAGTTGTGTAGATCACGATTGCGTTATAAAATGAATACATTATTCCGCAAAAACTCGTAACAACTGCACCCTAAATTGGCGTCGCTATTTTTCTGTTCACTAAGCTTGAGTGACAGATCAAAGTAAGGTTTTCTTCTGTCCAAACCACACCGATCACAGCAGCTGAACGTTTCTGACACAGAATATAACAGTTTTCCAATTTTCACATCGAAATATCAATAGCATTTCATTTATCGCTATTTACATCGAGGTTATTTATCCATTTTTTTTTATATGCCTATGCAAAACTTTCATGTAAAATAATTTTTCGATAAGTACGCGAAAATTCCAAAAGCTCAAGTGAAATCGATGGACTTCTTTTTTTAGAAATATGCGAAAATATTTAAAATGACCAATGTCCGCCAAGGCTTGAAGGCAACGATTTCAAAATAGTTTAGAAGGCGGGACGACGTATAGCCATCGCAACATTGAAAAATCATCGCATAAATCTCATTTCGAGTATTGCATACCCTCAGTATATAAAATGAATTTTTTTTATATATGTGCTATTTTAGTAGAATGACAAAACCGTAGCTCGTGTACAACACTGAGGCATTCATATTTGCTGTTTTTATTGCTTCCCCAATTTATACTTTTTATTAGAGGTATTAAATTGAACTAAAAGAACGAATTGGTTGTGACAGAGTGAAAAACGACAAGCTGGCATGACAATGTGCGCCGACGACGATCAAGTTGCGTTATCACTAAATTATTCTACCAGTGTTCTACAAATAGCTTAAATAAGGTTGAATAGCGGCGAAAGTTGTATTTGTTGTAAACTTGTTTGCATTATTTGCTACGGTCTCAGGTGTATGTATATATGCATCTAACATCAACCGTTATTTTATTGCTAATTTTTTTTTCTGTTAACCACTAGGCCAACTCGGCCTAATTTTTTTTGCTAAATGTATTTTTACGAGGACTACTTAATTTATAAATTATTAGTAATATTTGCAAGAAATTGTAGATTTAAGTTCAGTATTTGAAAGAACATTTCAACATTTTCAAATCAACAAATACTACTTCATCCCATGCTTACACAATCATACGCTAATCTAGTCGTTGCATGTGAAAAAACTTAGATGCCCTATCACATTTGTAAATGAAATGAACCACGTGATAGCTTAGGAAACAGAAGAGGATACTTCTCATACAGAATAGCTTTTAACATTTTACATAAGTTGAGATGTGAAAATGCCCCGTGTGCTTTAAAATTTACTACAAGTTATTTTTCTTTCATGTAATATTTTGAATTGATATAAAATTTATTTTTGTTGTTATATCATGTTATTGTATTACAAAAGAAATACTTGGAGTATAGTGTTCCCAGCATTGAAAAAAAAAACATTGTTTGGAGAATTAAAAAAAAATGGTTTACCAATAAAAATCATGAGTTGTACATCGATGGGCTTATTTGGCTAGTTTTTGACTAGTTAAACTAAAGTAGTAATATTTAACCTGTTATTTACATGAATAAAACATTTTTACAAATCTTATAACTCTAGTTTTTTTTCTAAGAAAAATAATAACTAGTTCAAGATGCCCGTCTGAAGAGAAAAAGGTTTAAACTTTATTTTTGGGATCTTCATTTTCTTGTACGGGCTTGTTTGGCTAGTGTTACTTTTTTTAAGGCTTTTAAACACAGAGGAGCTATTTTGCATTTTTTACGAAAAAGTACACATTTCAAAAAGTATCCCTAGCTCTGATTCAACACTAGGTGACTTGTGTGACCATCTCGACCACTTGCATGGCAATAGAAAATATTACTATCATACGTAACAACTAGAAGACTTAAGACAAAATAGAAAGAAAGAGGTTGCGGTTTAATTGGTATTCGACGACTACAGAACAAAACACCATTCACGCGAAATTGACGGTAGTAAGATACCACAATGATATGCTAAAAATTAGAAAATCAAGTTATTGATGCAAAAGGGCATACGCTGAACTAAAAACTACTTTCTAGAACGGGCTTGTTATGCTAAGAAAAAATTCTAAAGTATTTACATGCAGAGCAGACATTAAGCAGATATGAACTAAGTTTTTCAACAAATCAAATTGAATTATGTTGCTACGACAGTGGATCTGTTTTGAGGAATTAATAAATAGGGCTTAAGTGTGTTACAAATAATTTCCAAAATTATAACTGAAGAATTTGATTCTTCTCTGTGTTACCATGGTGGAAGCTTGTCATGTTATTTCAAAGAAAACAAAGCTCAGCTCAGCTCAGGTTTTTCTTGAAGAAAAAAAATTGTTTCTTTTTGATTTTACGTGACATGGCTTTCCATGACTTTCGTTCCAGACCCCTGCTCAGAACATATCCAGGTTTTTACTTTTATAAAACACTTTGAAGCGCAAGAAAATGTACTCATTTTTTGATGATTTCAAAGTGACGTGGAAGCTTCCGCAGCAGATCAAATGTGAGTCCGGGAACCTGACATGCCCCTACTGCGAGGAGGACGCAGAAGAAATTTTTCAGTGTGTCGATGGCCACTTGTTTTGTGCTCGTTGCGCAGACGCAGAAACGTGCCCCGAAGTTTATTGTGGAATTCCGCTAGGGGGCGCTCCCACCAGGAATCGAAGCGGGGAAAAAGTCTCACGATTTTTTAGGACGCACTGCACGGAGCGTCCAGAACAGCGCATGCCCAGGACCTTAGAGGGACGCTTCTGCCGAAACTGTTACGCCTCCACAGCACAACCGCTTTTCATCTGTATCATATGCCCAAGCTACTTTCTTTGCTTCCGATGCATTCACAGCCACACCATCCATCCCTTGCTCTTGGTCAACAAGTGTCTCAGCGAATTTGAAATTTTTTTGGGTAAGTACGGAAAATAATAATTTTTTCTTAATTAACTCGTTTTTTTCTTGCAATAATCGCAGGGTCGCGTGAAGCCCGTGATGATCTCCCTAATTGCCGCTTCTATAAAAGGGCAAAAAAGGAGCCACGACATGATGAGATGTGCATCAACTCCTGGATTGAAGCTAACTGGACAAGACCGCATCGCTGAAGGCCTAGAAACTGATACGCCAGAATGTGTTGGCGTCATTGACATCATTTCTCAGCAAGAAGTGAGTACTTGCTTTCTTATAATAAAAGCCGAAAGAGGAATGCGTAAGGTGACGTGACATAGGAAGTTTACATGGAGTATTATTTGATGAGGGTGTTCTCAAACTAATTATGTGATTGTTTGATTTAAGGTTGTGCAAGAGGCTACTTGCCCAGTATGCCTTGAGATCTATGAAGGCAGGTTGTACATGTGCCACAATGGACACACCCTGTGTGGCAACTGCTACGTGAACATTGCCCGTGACGGCAACGACAGGTGTTGTCCATCGTGTAGGGCCATCTTGCCAAGAATGCCCATTCGTAACAGGGCCATGGAAGCAGTGTCAGACATCATTCAGGGGCATGTTTCCCAAGAAAGTGCTCAAACGCACCCTGAACCCTTGGCCCCAACAGGCAGGAACCAACGCTCCAGAGGTAGCAACGTATAATTAGTGAAATTTAAAACAAAATGGATGCCCAACTCTGTCTAACGGAAATTTACTATTTTTTTATATCTAGGAATTACATGTCAAGGGACCTACTGCCGTCAGGGGCTCATCTTAGGACCCGTATTCATGTGCACACAGTGCGCACTGACACTGTGTCGAAATTGTGCTCTCGTGAGTC
>JAQFYP010001213.1:0-16570 GCA_034694865.1 Bilobella braunerae
CAATTAATGCAATACTTATTTATTTAATATTTATTTATTTATTACAATTTAAATAAATTCAGTAAAAATGCGAAAGGTTTTATCGGAGCGAAGATATTCTCAACGATATTATCGAACCGTACCACAACAAGTTGTAGTTGTAATACTAGTAGCTTCCTCATGGTAACCGTCTCTCACAGATTCCATACAGATTAGGGTGTCACAATTGTCAATGGGGAAAACTTTTTTTTGAAAAGTTAACCTCTCACCCCCTAAAGTTGTTCCAATTGGTAAGTAAAAAATCGAAAAAAAAATTCATCCAAATCGATTAACATTAGAATTTGCCCGAGGTCTCCAATGCGACAAGTAAACTAAGTAAAAATGGAAAACGTTTGCAAACACAATGTCTATGATATTCTCACTTAGCACCTAAACAAATTGTAGTGTTAATACCTCCTTATGGAAAGCGGCCCTCACAGACCCCACTCCACACTACTCATGGCGTACCAAGTCGTTTAGCACATCACAACAATTAATTTGGGATCAAACGAGTTCGGGATGTGGTTAGGAGTTTTTCCGCTCCGAGTTCCAAATGGATGCCTTCAGAACCCGATTTCCGTCCATTTTGAATTGTCAGATTTAGCTTTTCAGAAATAATTAAATACACATAAATTTGAAAATATTTCAATTTTCAATCATATAAATTGACTGCCCCTATATACTGACAGAAAAGCCGTATTCAAAGTTTCAATCTAACCCTGAAACGATTCGAGGCACGATATGAGGCTGGAAGCACATGATCGTCGATCAGTTGCTCAATGCTCGAGATGTTATTTGTGTTCCTTTGGAATTACTTTCAAGTTTTCACAAGTTTAACTCCTAAAAGCTGGTCCAAGGTAAATTAAAATTCAAATTTTACCACATTGCAGTGTCAGAATGTGGTTGAAAAAGGGTTTATTTGGAGATTCAAGATGGCCACTGAAGACAATTGTTACTGGCAGGACACTGACAGGTATTCATCCAGTAGCAGTGTTACGGGTACGCTAAGACATGAGACGTCCGTTATCAAGGTAATGAACTTTAAGAATACTATTAATCGTTAACACTACTGTCCATTACTGAGAGGCTGTGTCCATACGATAATAGGTTAATTAATTGTCGCTTTGTGTTTTGCAATGTTTTGACATATCGTACTGGGTTAATTAACAAGTCATATGGTCCTGACATTTCGGCTTAGGCGTCACTGGTAATCGATTAATTGGTCATAGGGTCTAGTTGGGTGCAGCTTAGAAAGGAGGTCCTTGGTAAAGGTCACTAATCATATTGGTCATCGATTGTTTGCTGATCAGCATAGTCACTGCATGATATGTAATATGGGATGTAGACCAGATGGAGAGGTTAGTTACGGAAAGGTTTACATTCAAGATTCAAGATGGCGACTTAAGACCCTAAACACCAGGAAAAAGCAGAAATATATAAAAGGGACAAATATAATGAGAATTAGATAATGGAATACGCTAATTTAAAATAGTCATCACAAAATAATAAAAAAATAGAATATCATAGTAAACCACCCTGGGTACCCCCTACACCTACCCGAGTAAAGTCAGGGACAACCCCCAAGACTCCAAACCAAAATTGAAGATGAAAAATAACGATTAAAACAATACCCATAGGAAACACAGATTGTACTTACAAGATTACCTTTTGGTTAAAGTCTGCTGCTTCACCTTAAAAAAAATTATGGAATGTAGGTATTATTGCATGGGTCAACTTTTGGCAAACATGGAACAGTCATAACTCAAAAACAGAAATCATATTAAGGGTTTTCAAATACTCGATTTTGTTTGTTTCATGGTGCAACTAGTCAAACTCGTCATAGGGCAGAAGAAATTTATTTTAGGGATTGAGTTTATAAGACTTTGATTTATTTCAAAACTAAAATTAAGAGCGATACCCATCTCCAGTGTCCATTAGAATAAGTTTTTGTTTGACCAAAATGAAAACGGTTTTCTTTGGAAATCCTTCGTTTTCGAATTCTGCTTCCTCACTCAACGCAAAAGTGCCTTTGAAAGTTGTGTATTCCCTTTAAATCACTCACGGTTAGCAAAGAAAAATACTTTCCTTTTGTCACGCAAGCTTCCGGCTTTATTTATTATTTATTAGTAGCGGAAGCGAAGCGTACTTATGTTTTCGCTCCGTCCGTCCGTCCGACTAGAATTTATATCTCAGAAAGTACTCAACATATCTTCAAGCGGTTTTTGGATTTAAGTTTGTTGATTTCCGACTCAGATCAAGTTTACTTTAGTTTGACCGGAAGTGACCCACTTAAGGTCAAAGGTCAAGGTGAAAGATTTCATTCTTATGATAACATGGAAAATGGCCCCTTCAAAAGTTGTTCCTCTTTCAGAGGGGAACAACATTTATATAGTACACTTTTCTCTGTGGCCTCCTAATGACCCCATTACGTCAAAATGACCTTTTAAGGTCAAACCCTACTTTTGCATAAAACGAAAAGTTATGATGTTTTAAATGACCCAAGAGCCCCCCGTAACCCGGAAATTACGCTCTGACCTCAAATTCACCTTTCAAGTTAAAATCCTGCTATTGCATGAATCAAAAGTTATGATACTCTGACGGTCTTAGAAGAGTAATTTACCCGGAAATGACCTCTTGAATTCCAAAAATTCTCTACACCAAATATTCTGTTTTCAATCTACTAATTTTAATAATTTCGTGTCTGATGTACTCTGTCTAGTTTCCGTGCCTCCGCTACTGGTTGACCGTTATATCATGCTTTATTTAAACACAAATTAAAATTTAAATTAAATGTATTATACCGTGTTTTTCACTAGAAACTGAACACCTCATTTTGTTACTATGGCTAGTAGCTAATATTATAAAGCTTTATGAAGCGTTAATTGATGCAAATTGTACCGTCTTTCAGCGTCGTCAACGGTTCACCTTGAATTATGCAATTATTTGTGCCTCCAAATTCCCTCATAGTTGGTCGAAATAAATACATTGTTTATCTTTGGGGTGTTCAGTTTCTAGTGAAAAGCACGGTAGTATTTTAAAATAAATAGACGAATTTACTTCTAAATTGCCCGACACTAATTTTAGTCACAATAGATACAGTCAATCTATTTGCAACTAATTAATTTAGATCAAAACTAGAATTTTCAATTGAGTTCCACTGAGGAAGCGATTTGCAATAGAACAACAAAAACGTTCTATGCAATTACAAACGCAGAAGTTGATGTTGGAGTTTCTAGCTAAGTATATATGACCGGCGCCATTGTCTAATTTTGAAGTTGACTTATTTAATCAATTCATTGAAATTATTTAGGAACGTTGTTCACATAGTTCTCGAGAGGTAGTGTGTTTTGATGATAGTAAACTGATGTTTCAGAGCCGTACAAGTAAGCCATACAATTTTCAAGAATGGTTGCTACCGCTATGTACTTAGCAATTGATTAAAGACTTGAAGATTTGAAGACTGATTCTTTTTAAAGTCTAAAAAGGCAGATGATTTGAAAGGGGTCACCAAATTCCAACCAAATAGGCGAAGCTCAATCATCGTGCGTTTAAAATTTTGTGGTGCGGCAGAAAACTGATATCCCTGGTATGGTTTTATTAAAAAATGCTTAATAGGACATCGAGAATTTTCATACAAATAATGTGGGCCAGCGCCGGCAAAATGGCGCTTATATGCGACACGACTTATATGCTTCTAGCATATAAGTCGCATATAAGTCGCTTATAATCATATAAGTGATTATTAAAGGGTTCGAAGTTGAACTTCAAATTGAGGTTAGCAAGCCTCAATTCCTTTTTTAAGCTTTTTTTTAAAGCGACCAGAAGCGGGAACTCATCCCCAGTAATTAATGCTAAGAGATTCCTAATTGGTGACATTTTGATCTCAAAATTAATAGACAAGGTCCGTCATTTCAAAAATAGCTCAGTTTTCGCTACATTTAAAATTTGAATCTGCGCAGCCTAGAATTTTACGTAAAATACGTAATGTAGCTTTCTAAATTTCACATTTGAAAATTTACGCAAGGTTCCTAATGATGTATACTACTGATACTAAAATCTTAATGTACAAACAAAACCATAACAGGATAGAGGATCCTGGAGATTGGAAATTGATTACTCTTGACCCGGGAGGGGCGTATTTGGCTATTTCACATTAACCTAACCTAGCGAATAGAAAAGGAATCTTCTAAAAATTGTTCAGCAGTCACTCGGAATTGGTTTAGAAAGCACATTTTCAGCAACTTTTTTTCGAATTTGTTTCAATCATGTAAAAAAAAAAGAATAAATTAATATTTGATACTAAGCTAACTTTTTAGAGTAGCGAGTCAAAGGAGCTATTGTGATGAATTGCTGATTTGGTGCCAATAAAACTTCATTGTATTCCAATCAAAATATGTCGCAGCTTTCGAGGAAAGAATCTTTGTAGTCGGCAGCATAAGTCTGGTAATTTAAGGAGAAAAATACAGATATATAAATATTAAACAATAACGAGATATACATGATTCTGATGCCTCGACACTCGGAACTAAAACCAAAAAAAAAAACTTTTATACCTTTGCGTGAGGTTTTGCGGCTAAAAAGTTAATACTTGTACGTGCCTAATTACTTAATCATCCTATTTCGACTGCCGGTTCTTTCGCGTTCTTGCGCATAGTTAATTGATATTACAATTTAAATGCTTAAATCCTGTTTAAATTAAAAACAAGGACAGCCAAAACCCTCGCGTAATTGTTTAAGTTTTATTCTTCATGTTTACTGCTTATGTAGAACCTGTAGGAGAAGAACCAAAACACAACAATTATGTTTATTTTTAAACTACTGCTTTAACTACTCGGCTAAATTTTTTATTACTAGATGCTGAACAAATTTTACTTCACATACCTATAAATTTGGTTTTATAATTTACTTAAGTCTTGAACATTACCATTAGCAATATCCCGCAATACCACTTAACAAAATTGGGACAAAATATTGCTTGGTTAATATGCAATTCAGAGTTTAATTGGAATTAACATGCGCTGCTCACATAAATTTTTTTTTTAAATAACCGCTCCCTACAGGCAACTTGTGGCGGGAGGTTTTTTTATGCTTTTCAGAGTTTCATCGAAACCCACCATCGACGTTCCTACACCTGTACCTGTCGCGACGGCTTTCCTGAGGCCATGCTTGGCAATTTTTGATATAATTGTTTTAACTGCGGCCACCATTGCCAAGATTGACGATGCAATCGACGCCGTAAGGAGCACTACTGCCAAGACCAGGATGACCCTACTATTACAGTAATTTAGAATGAACAATAGATTATGGTATTACAAGTTATTACTTACTTATTTTTTACCTCATAGCTGTTTTCGATTTCGGGAGTTTTAGTTTAAAATACGAGAATGCAAATGCAAAATTTCAAACTTTAATAATGTAAAGTTACAATTTAAATTACAGAATCGTCACAGCACCCTGGGAGATCAGAGTAGTGAAAGAACATCAATCTTCGTCTTCTTGGATTATTTGTAGGTAAAATTCTCTGCCCTTGAGTCTCGTGAGAATTCGGTCGCTAAGCAAAATTCCGTCCTGATCTGAACGAATTGTCTTAGGTTGCATGATTGGAATCCTGGGTTGTATCAAGCATATTTCAAGGATGTGGTTCAGTGTGTCATCGTCAGTGCATTGGCAGCAGTATATCGGGTTATGGTTAAAAAATATGAATTCCATTTCTTGTAATCACCATTTCAGATTTTAATCTAGCCGCTTTAATTAATCCGTTTTTGCCACAAGGGAATTTTTAATCTCAGTTGAGAAGCTGCAGCCGCTCTTCGTAGTTTCCCCCTTAAATTTTCATAGAACCGCAATTCTTCTGATGCGACTAATTGCCTAAAATCTTGCTTGTGAAGAGTGTTTTGGATGTGTTTTTGATGGAGACCTTTGGGCTACGAAATAGAAGTGTCCAGAATTAAGTTTAGTTTTAAGCTGAGAGCTTTAAATTGCGTGACCCAGTTGTACTTTTCATTTGGCGTTTTGGAATCCAATTCTAATAGATTTGATAAAATAGCCTTTGGATATCTCTCGGGTGACATGTAAATTATTCTCCTGATAAAATTAACACCTCGATTCCGTACGGCGTGACATAGTTTCTGTCTTCCTGTTACCGCTCTGATCAGAATGCCACGGACGCTGTGACTCAGTCCTAAAATATTTCGAAAAAAGATAGTTTGAATTTTTTTATTTTTATCTAGGTAATTTAGACTCCAAATCTCTGCTCCGTACAGGAGCACTGAAGTGACCATAGCATCTACCTTACAAGTTGTAGTCCACTCGCTGGCACATCCTTATTTGAGAATATTTTTAATAACCCCGATTGCTTTTTGTGCTTTTTTTTAGCATACATGACTTGCTTCCTAAACCTACCACTAGACGCCATCAAAACACCAAGGTACGTACGTACTCTTATACCGTGGTTAGCCTTTGCTTGTCAAGATACATTTTTCTGGCTTCAGTACTTAAACGATCCCCTTTTCTAAAAACAAGAATATTAGTTTTTCCTAAATTAATTACTAATCCTAAACTTTCAAAGTAGCGTTTGAGGCGATATATTTTCTTTTGAAGCGCCAGGGCGGAAGGGCCAAGCACCACTGCATCATCGGCAAAAAGTAAAGAGTCGATTTTGATTTTTTCTGAAATCTGCCACTCCTTCGATACTTTCATTCATTACTGAAATTACATTAACATTACAGCAAAGGGTTTATGCTGTCTCCTTGCAATAAGACCTTCGTCAATTTGATTTGTGATGAGTAGCTTCCGTCTTCCAGTCTAATTTTTGTCGTCGCTTTGTCATAAATTTTTCCTAAAATTCTAATATACTTTCCACTTACCCCAAAGTCATACAATTTTTTCCATAAAGGGTTGAACGAGACACTTGGAAAAGCTCGTTCTAGGTCAACAAAAATAGCACAAAGTTTACCTTATTTATTATTTAACTGAATTTGGATTAATTCATTTAAAACGAAGATGTGGTCGAGAGTTCCACGCTGCTTTCTAAATCCATTTTGTGCTTCTGAGATTGTTTTTGTCTTCTGCCCACTTCTGCAACCGGTTAGCTAGTAGCTGAGTAAAAATTTTTGAAATAACGTTAGTTAAAGCAATTGGTCGATAATTTGACGGAGAAAGCGGTTCCTCTTTTTTGTAAATCATCACTGTTATGGATTCACTCCAGTCCGCATGAGGCATTCATGAGTCTAGCACGTTATTCAATACCCCCAATAAATCTATTTTACATTCAACATCCATGCATTTATAAAAATTCAGCTCACAAAATAAATTATCAAATTTAATTAATATAACTAAACAAACCATTTGAACAATAAATTAACACAAATATTTGTACCAGAAGAATTATGCAAGTAGGCATGTGTGGTATCGTTTGAAAATTTTTTAAAAGCACATCTCCCTGTTATAGTAAATTGTCGAAAATGTCACCGGCGACAAAATTTCGCCATGGCAATACCGCATGAACATATGTGATGTCGTTCGAAAACATTTTAATAACACATTGAGCTGCAGTGGTGAAATGCCAGAAATGTCGCCATAGTTGTGACCGGTGCAAAATGTCGCCATAGTTGTCTCCGGTGAAAAAATGTCGCCATGTCGATACCACATAATTTTGCGGTATCGTTCGAAAACAATTTAAAGGCTTATTTTCCGTGTTATAGTAAAATGTCGGAAATGTCGCCGTAGATGTCGCCGGTGACAAAATATCACGACGCACTAAGCCATGTGTGGTGTAGTCCTAAAGCACATTGTGAGTTATATTAGAATGTCGGAAATGTGGTCGGAGACAAAAGGTCGCCATGGTAATTCTAGAAACGCATTTGTGTAATCGTTCGAAAGCAATTTAAAAGTTCATTGTCTTTTTATAGTAAAATGGTGGAAATGTCGCCGACGACAAATGGAGAGAAATGTGTCTCCGGCAAAAATATTGAAATTTGTGCTTTTAAAATTTTTTCAAACAATTTCACGCATACTATGTGGTATTGCCTTGCCGACATTTTGTTACCGGCGACATTCCCGAAATTTCAGTAGTGCAGAGCAATGTGCAGTTAAAATGCTTTCGAAGGGCACCACACATGTCTATGCGGTCACTGGCGACATCTGCAGCTACATTTCCAACATTTTACTATAACAGCAAAATGTGCTCTTAAATTGTTTTTGAACGATAGCACGCATGGTATTGTCATGGCGACAGTTTGTTAACGGCGTCATCTAAGGCGACATTTCCAAAATCTTGGTGTTACACCTAAAAAAGGCTTAATAAAAAAATCAATATAAAAATGTTAACCGAATCCACCAACCAACCCTCAGTACATGTTGATAAACCCTAGTGGTAATGTCAAAGAAAAAAGAAATGATAAAAATGTTAATTTAGAATGATAAATAATTATAGATTAGCTAAATTGCAGAATTGCAGATTTGTGGAAAAGGAAAGAAGGGGAAAGCTATAAATCTTAAATTTGACATATTTATTTGACAGTTTCAGGAAGGGTCAATATAATTTAACATTAAGTGCATGGAGATGCTTGCTCTGCTAAGCAAGAAGCCTATCGGCACTTGCTAAGCAGAACATGGTTTTAGATAATTTTAACGACTCTTGTGAGTCTTAGTTTTAAAATCTTTCACATAGAAACTAGATAAAGTTAGGTTATAAAAACCTTCAAAATCTTAGATCTAGTTGAGCCTTTTTCTTTAGTTGACACTTTCTTCTTAGCAGTAAAACAATAATCATAATAAACAATAATATAATAATATTGTAAAATCTTAAAGTACTTGTAAAATTTGGAAAATCAAAGAATCTGCAATTAAAAAAAATTAAGTCTAAATTTTGCGAAAACCTCTTAAGTGCTTCAATTGGTCCATTCTCTCGACGGTACTTCAGTTTCGCCGAGGAAAACCATTCCAGGGACGCAAGGACTACGCCTTCAGCCCAAAGGCCTTGAAGGAAGGAGCATTTCTACAAATCTACGATTAAAGGTTCCCATAACACTATTAATTAACAATTACTTCATTTCTTGAAAAGCCATTATTGTGAAAGCATTGTTGCGCGCAAATACGACGCCATTCCGGCCTTGCCGTAGGGGTATGGATTCGTCCGCCCTTTAGTAGTTAGAGTTCAAGGGTTCCACTGCACTAAGGGGCAGTGTAGGTTTGGGTACTCCGCCTACGCTGTTACCCGGTCCGGACTTGTCTGCCTTCGGGTTTGGACTTGACCGCCGGTCCTTAGTGCAACCAAGGGCTTGGTTTTATCCGCCCTTCGGTTTGGGACTTACAGGTACCGCCTTTGCGGGTTTGGAACCTGAAAGTACCGCCACTCCCTTCCCAGGGTCCCTAGCATTTCTTTTAATGTTGACCTCCAAGGGTCAAATTCAAGGTCAGGACGACCTCTGTAAAGTAATTGTGCTCGAATACTGCGCAGCATCTACGCGGGATAGAGGGCCCCTTAAGGGCCTGACCAGTGACCCCGTGTGGTTGTAACATTAGTGCAGCGCAACGTGCAATTAAAATACTTTTAATTGGCACCACACATCTCTAAGTCGTATTGCCATGCCTACATTTTGTCACCAGCAACAATTCCGACATTTCAGTAGTACAATATATTGTGCAATTAAAATGCTTTCGAAGGGCACCACACATGTCTATGCTCACCGGCGACATTTTTGGCTACATTTTCAACATTAGACTATAAGAGGGAAATGTTGTTTTAAAATGCTCTCGAACGGCCCAACACTCTTTTATGTGGTATTGTCATTCCGACATTTTGTCACCGGCAACAACTGCGGCGACATTTCCAACCTTTCAGTATTGCAGCACAATGTACTATTAAAAAATAAAATTTCGAACGAAACCACACAGGCCTATGTGGTATTGCTATGGCGACAATTACGGCAACATTTCTGACATTTAAATGTCCGGCGACATTTGTGGTGAACAATATTGATGACGACATTTGCTGCAGTGGAGGTGAAATATCACTTCGTAATTTTTCAGCACAAAATTGGCGACATCTATAATTATTATTGATACTCTCAATATTCAATTTAATATGAATTAGAAATGATGTCGCTCGAGAACTTCAGCCCAGTAGTTTTTGGCTCCATTCGTTTTTCCTATCTCGAGATTAACACTGGCGAAATAAGGAACTATGAGTGCAGTGGCATGTCAAGCCTTCATAATCATAAGCCTTAAAAATTTGAAGAAGTAAAAATAGCATCATGGTTTATGCTTCAAATTTAGCACTTCCGCCAACATATTTCACAGTAATGTAGATTTGCGCATCCAAACTCATGCCGCTTTTTTGTAGGTACCAATAATCAAGTTACAATTAAAAATTGCTCTGCAAATCAACTTATAGTATTAGTTGCATACCATTATACAAATGTTTACTGACACAAGTAGAACCAAGCATTTATCATGGTACTCCGATACCCACCATTTAAAATAAATAGATAGTGTTTGATAGCCATGTCAACAGCACCCGTTACACTGCTGAGCATGAAGTTACAGCATTGTCACAACTAGTGCTGAAAATAGAAAAAAGAGCTTATTAGAGCTACAGGAATAATTGACACGCGTCTCACGAGCACTTGATTTCCCACAATTTTAAAGTAGTATATTTTATTAGGTGATAATTTAAGCAATAAGAAGCCACAAGATATGGACAAAATCGGAGGCGTTGTATGCATAAAATGTTGTAGCAAGTTTTCTACTACCACTACAACTAATGATTTGTGCTCTCTACGCGGTACAAGATACATGAATTGCACAGAAATGGACCGCGGTGGACATTAAAATCTTGTTTAAGTTGCAAATCCTTTTACATATCTATATATTTGTGTTCATTCTATAAGTGTATTCTATTAGTTTTTCCGTTTTACATTCCAGCTTTACAATTTGCAAAATAAAAGTGTTATTCAAGTTATTTTGTTATGTTCTCAAACTAGCAGGATTTGCTGATGAAATGTTTTGCAGGATTTATATTGCTGCCTTCAGAAAATTATAGTGTTTGAATTAACTTTGTTTTTGCTTAATAAAAATGAGCTTGCTAAATATAAATTTTTTGTCCAGAAATCTGTTCTACTATACTACCTGCCGTACTGTAAAGACTTGTAAACCCTTTATGTTCGGTAAAAATATTCTCCTTACTATCAGCTCTCAATATGCTTATGTATTATTGCTACTATGTGAAACTGAATATTGTAATTTTTGGCTCAAGTCGCTAATAAGTTACGTAGACTCACGCCCATGTATAATTGGGAGACATTAAATTGATTTACTTAGTTTTATTTAAATTAGGTATTACAAATATGTTTGAAATTTAGACAAGTACATTTTTTTTGTGTGTGAAGCAATTTACACTTCAAACTATGTTTTGGAGTTTGCATCTTTAAGATTTAGACTACTAGTTTGTCTATGAGATCATACTTCAAAGGATCATCACTACTAGTTTGTCTATTAGCACTTATTCTCTACCGTGCACCTTTCATGATAACTTCAAGTGTACATGAAAATGTATATGATTTAGTTGAACGCTTCTAGCTTGTATTTTGTCTAAAACCTGACCCTACACCTAAACATAAATCGTAACATTTGAATTGAACCGTTGCGAGCGTATACAGGCAAATCTGTAACATTGTTAAGTATGTTGACTTGAAAAGATATAAAAATCGCGATAAACGTTAGTTTTATTGTGATAAATTCCATAAGGATTCTTAATATTTTCAATAATTCAAGTTTAAAAAATAGCGTCAGCGTAGAACTAATATTTTATGACTACTCTCTTATGGAGGCTCAAATTTTATTGTCACAAAACACCTTGTTGCCAAAGGGCAACAAAAGGAAACAAATAAGAGATGAGAGTACCGCACCGGCAATTATAGTGTACAAATCAACTAAAATCAACATTGGACACTTAAATCAGTTGAAAGAAGATTTCTCACCTATATCAACAAAAAAGGGCATGGTAAAGCAAAACCAAATAAAAAATTTCTAGTAAAAAATATCTCTAGGCAAACAGGAGTCGGCGCACGGGTATTTATCGTAACAAGAACAAATTTTCCAAATAAAAGGGAGACAATTACAGCAATTTACCAGCTCTGATAAATGTCCCACATTGTATTTGCATAAAATAATACACACTTCTAACATGTATTGGAGACTACAATCAATGTTGTTCTTGACAATTGTTCTCCTACCATCACTTCAAGCCTTCAATGTAACCTTTGAGAACGGGGAACTTGGCAAATTTGAGCTGCTACCAGTCCAAAACAAAAGTTCCGTAGAATGTCTAGAAGGTGCACAAGCATTTGTAAGATTTGGTAAGCAAAAATGTTCAGATATTTAAAAAAAAAGTTTGTCAACTATTAACTGTTAACCTATTGGCTGCATTGTTTTATTGTAGCACGGGTTACTGCGATTCCGGAGTGGTCCGTGTTTAATGTAGGAGATGAAGTTGCTCTAAAAATTGTAAGCATTATGTTCTCCCTTTCATATGAAATCTTTTCGTTAATGTAAATGCTTGATGTGTTTCACTTTAATCATCTTTACAGTTCTCCGTCGCCAAAAAGGCAGATATGCTTCAGGCGCAGAAGGGTCACGACTACATTCGAAAAAATGCTCCAAAAGGTTTTGAAGGTTTGAATGTGCTTGTTTGTGTGTACTTTGTTTTTTGAATATATAGAACTAACTTTCAAATGCTTCACATCAACAGGTGTTGTGAAGGCAGAAAAGTTTTGGGCAGAGTCTTTGGATCTACAAAACGACAAAAAACTTCTTCTACCAAATGACAAGACGAAGGAAAGCAAATATTTTATAATAATTATGGAACGCCTTGGTATGGACTTAATTGGCATGTACGAAACTTTTGACCCACTTGAGGAGGAAGAAGTTGAATCAATTTACAATCAACTCGTACGTTTTGATACCAAAACTAGAAAAAAATATTTATCACTTTGTCATTTATGCAGTTTTATTAAGCTTAATTCTCCCTTAACAATGCAGTGTGTAATTTTTGCGGAGTTGAGGAAAATAAACTTTGTTCATGGGGATATCAAACTGCAAAATATCATGCTCACGAAAAGCAATGTCCTCCAGGATGGAATCAAGTTGGTGGATCTTGGCTTAGCAGTGTTTGAAGGATCTGACATAAATTCCTTCGGAGGAGACCCCATCTACATGAATCCAATTCAGGCCATTTTAGAACGTAAGTGTTTTAAATTATTTAAATGCTTTAATTGTTTTTCCATCAAATTTAGTTGCGGAGATTAATTGTAAATTTCTAACAAATTTCATGGAAATATAATTTTTTTAAACTCCTAAAATAATCCAGAATTAATATACGTACGGCAATCTGGTGAGTGAGATGTGTGAGATGGCACGCATTTCTATAAGTACGTGTTTTTCTACTATTTCTTCACCGTAGGCCCTGTGGCTTAGTGGTGTCGAAGTTAAAACTCCCGCAAAATATTAAAACGACGCTCAATACTCTTGCTATAAGTCCCGAATTGTATTTTCAATTAGTTCAATTTCACTTTTGGAAATAGAGTTTTACATGTAAATTGTGTTTCTTACGCATGCTGAAGCTAAATTTCACTTTAAAATTGCTCAAAACGATTTGTATATTAGTTAGTTGCAAATTAATAATTAAGAATAGTTTACTTTTTCAAACAGAGTTTTATGTAATTAGGGGTTCCTTCGCATGCTAATAATAACTATGACTTTTAAGTTGCTCAAATACAATTTCCCATTACTTAATTGAGATGAATAATTTAATAAATTAACTTTTTGAAATAGAGTCTTACATGTAAATTGGGTTTCCTACGTAAAATAACGCTAACTATGACATTTACATGGTCAAAAAATTAATTCCAATTAGTAAAAAAAAAGTGAGACAAAATTAACAAAAATTGCGCTTTTGAAAATCATGTCTGTCTTTAGTTGGGGCATTAAAAGTACCGAAGTGAACTACGATCTCCAAATTGCTTAATTACGATTATGAACAAAAATGTGTGTTTCAAAATGTTAATTTAGAAACAATCACAAGACAGAAGTTTAGACTCCCCCTCTTCAATTTTTTAAACGTAAGTTTAAATTAAATGTAAAATAAACACCCAGAAAAATTTTGGAAGAGTTACCGGAAGTAGTACTCTCATCGTAGGCTGGGCAGGTTAGCTTGTTTTAGAAAAAATGGCAGCAGCTTAAATTAAGTCTTGTCTTGAGTATACATAATTTTTTATTTTTTTGTGCCTGCAGTATCTTATAAGTCAGTTTGGAAGACTGCGTACATTGTGTACATAAACACTAACATGCCATTTAAAAATCCAGCGCTACATATGGGCATCATTTTTTTTTCCTAAATAAATTCGATGTTGGAAAATTTTTTCCTGGTAATATAGTCAGGACTGAATAAATAAGCCCGTCCTAGGGCAAGAGGACCCAGAAGATATTATAATAAAATTTGGGCGCCCAACAGAATACATGTATATATACCATATAATTATATATTAAGTATAGGAGGCAGAGCAATAGCTAGTTTTTGTTTTCCCTCTGTCTGTCTGCCCGTGCGCCCGAGTCAAACGTATATCTCAGGAAGTACGCAATAGCTCAAAATCAGGAAGTACTCAATAGCTCAAAATCAGTTTGCAGAAATGAGTTCCTTGATTTCCGGCACCGTTTAAGTTTTTTATTACCCCAACTATGTCAAAAGTCAAGGATTTCACTCTACGACAACATAAAAATGACCAGTGTAAAAGTTGTTCCTCTTATGAAAGGGAACAACATTTTTTATTGCAAACTTTTCTATGTGGGCACGCAATGATCCACAAATTGACCGTTTAACCTCAAAATATTTTTTTCCAGATCAGACTCTACTTTTCTATAAAAGCAAATTATTATGATATCTAATGACCCCAGATTTCCCATGAACCTGGAATCGACTCCTTGACTTGAAAATAACAGAAAGGTAAAACTTTGTTACTTTGGTAAGAATCAAATTGTTAAAATGATTCTAATGATACCTAATATGCTGCCCTTACACACATTTGTATTTTCAATTCTAATAATTAAAAAAAAGGTCTAATGTCCGATGCTTTATATCTTATCTTCATACTTCCGCTACTTTATTTACTATAACATCACGTTTTTTGTACAAGTTACATTTAAAACAACGGCAAAACAAATTTTTATTACACAGTGTAAAATTTCTTTCCAATTGAAAGCTTTAATTGATTTATTAAGTAGGTAGCGTATTAGTTACTTTATGGGATTGTTCTGTTCATTTTCGACTACGAAGGTGGGGGCAACTTTGAAGATGGGTCATGGGGATTCCCCTCATTTCAATTGACCGCAAGTCCAAAAAATCGTGTTTCTTCCTTGCTTGTGTTGTCTTGCATAAACAGTGATTATGATCTAAAGGACCTAGGTAAACCCTGCCACCAATTTTATGACCGGCTAAATGTCTCCGAAAAAACAACCCACTACGTGAAAAACAGATTTTTTTTTTGGAAAATTTTCTATTTCCACATAAAATGAAAAGTTATTGTAGTCTTCAGAAACCAAATGACCGCTAACCTTTCTATACGTATCTATGACCCTTAAATGGCCATTATTTGTTCATTCGACTGTAATACAATACTTAGGTTACGCGCGTTTGTAGCGGTTTATTTACCTTATGTTTGACACAAATTAAATCATACCCAAAAATGTTTTTTTAAGTCAAGCCATTGGTGCACGTGTGCTAAATCCATATTTTAACAGGGCCGGCGACCAATGATGACGACAAAGTTAGCGGAGACTTTGCTGTAATTTATTTTGGCACTGCATATCTTCCGTGGATTGGTTTTTACGAGGATTTGAAATGCAACCCAAATCTGCGGTATTACGACTTTCATCGTGAACGAGCATTGGTAGCGAAGCATGACTTTATCCTGAATCCATTTGCCGAATTCACTGCTGCTCGTTTACTATCGCCATGTAATCTAATTATTTGAAATTATTTGGATCATTTGACTGACTTAGTTTTAATTGTTTGGAGTTTAGCACTTGGGAAGAAAATTAGAGCCAGCATTAAGGGGGCTACGGCGCATGAGATTGCTAACGTTAAGGAAAAAATTGGCGTCATAAAAGCTTTGATTGCAGGAAGAGTGAGAAATAGATGAAAAATAACTAACTCCAGAGGAAATTAGTGATCGTAATTTATAAACAATCCTACTCGTTCCTTGCTCATTTGAAATAAAATTCAACTCTGTTGTTTTGTAAAAAAAATTTTTACACTTTATTTATTATCAGAAATGAACAATTTGTCAATTGAAAACACGTTTTAGCGATTTTACAAACAATGATTGCGATGAACCATAAACAACTTGCTTGGGCTGCGTCAAATCAGGACCTGAATTTTTTCTAAAAAAAAAAGCTAGATGCTGTTACGGTATGGCCCTTAAGGTTATTTCAAGGAATAATTAGGGTATGTTCTACGTCATTCGGATAGATTAGCATTTGGTAGTCACGAGCCGTT
>JAQFYP010001214.1:0-16568 GCA_034694865.1 Bilobella braunerae
CAATAACGGGATACGGAGTTGCCCTTCAGGCTGGTTTTGGCATCTTTTGGGTCATTGGTTGAGGTCATTAGGGTCATAACCTGAGTAGCTGGAAGGGCACCGTAACAGTATTTATTTCTTAACATTATTCTTGAAACATTTTTTAAAGCAACTATTTCTCACAATAAACTAGTACTAATACATTTGGCTCTGTAATCCATACTGCACAAATGCTTTTTTTTATCCGAAATACAATTGCAATTGCAAAGAGTTCCATAAATTCAAATTTTGAAAAACATTTCGGAAACGTAACAGTTTCTAGTTTTTCTCGTGCAATGTTAGAAACTGTATTCCGAATTAACAACAAAAAGTAAAACCACGATGATCGTTCGTGATTTATAATATATTTTAGAGTTGCAAAGTAGTTGGCGGTTTTGACCTGTTGGTTTAGAGCTTCTGTCTTTCTCCACTAGCCTGAGTACCGGGGGGGGGGGGGTTCGAATCCCACGATCAGCCACAAAAAAGTCTTCGCTATTGGCTTTCCCTTTAAGGAATTGCCTTGCCTCAGACTCTGACTCCGTATGTTCATATCTTTGTGATTACACATTACGCGGTCAGAGCATATGGAAATTTCCAGATAGGTTTCCCAATAGCCTTGTGAGGATTCAGAAGACGACACTTATTTGCATACATGCATGTTAATGAGTCCCTCCTTCAATATTCCTACCCTGTCCCTTACATGATGACCAGCCGCGCTAAGAAAATGTCAAAGAACGCTCCTTTAAGTTTACAAAGTACCCTTTTCTTCGTATTGAAATTCTTGTTTTCGAGAATGTATGAACTGAAGTAAGATTGACAGAGTTATACTGCCATTGTACTTCTAGTATTCTATTTTCAGCAAAAATAACTTTGCTTAAAACAAAACCGTGCAGGCGCGCACAACGGTATAAATATCCACATATTTCCAATAAAAAGTTTGTCAATTACTTCAGAATTGCAAAATTCTCCTCAAATTTAAACTAAAGTAAAGTCTCAGCCTAGTTATGTGCCGCCGAATGTTAATCGTGATTTCTCTTGCCACCTTGCTATCCGCAGTTCAAGTAAGTAAAAAAAAAAGTCGCAATAATATATTAAAAAAAGCATTGCTGCTTATCCAGTCAAAGTGTAAACTTTTTATTTAGATTTATGAGAAATATCTTATTTAAAATTCATTAACCTAATTTGTAAATTTGAATAATTTCGCCAATTCTTGATTTATTAGGAGTATGTTTAGTTAAGCTAGATACAAGACTGGGGGTGCCTTATCTCAATTACTAAATTTTTAATACACGCGCGAAAAGTCGTTTTGATACGGAAGCAAAGCCGCTGATTAATCAGAAAGTACGGCACTAAAAAACGCATTTAATAAATGTAATTAGTTATTATAAATATCGGCGTACACTTGAGCGCTGTCTTGAAACAAAGATTACAAATAACTATGAATAGTTCATAATATCATATTCGTAAATGAAGCTGACATGGCGCGTTACAAGGAGACTTCGATTTTGTGCATAAAATTATAGGCATTTCTAGTTGTTAGCTCCCATACTATTTGTTCGTTTGAAATGGCACACCAAAATCGAAAATACAAAAGTTTGTTTTGCGAATTGCATGAAAGTGAAACCCTGAAAAACCAAGGTTTTAATTGTTTTATTGTCTTAAGTTTTTATATATCTAAAAAACGAGGTTTTAATTTTTGATAAATTTTCCAGGGCAATTTTTACGTACTTATGTTTCTAGACGGAGAGGCAGAAGGTTACATAATATGTAAACTTGAAAAGGTTTCAAAATTTAAAAAGTAAGTAGCTCACTTGAATTTAACGCTTGAGCATTTCCATGAGCAGTTTGTAATGAGCGTATCTGACTTGTTTTTAGTGTTCTGGCTATTAAGCCTAAGTATGACAATAAACAGATAGACATCAGACACACTTATTCATGGTTGCGGGAAAAAATAAAAGGACATTTTGAGCCGAATGCCCGTCTGTTTACACTGCGTAGAGTCATGAGACATTTTGGCCAAGGCAAGACAGGTAAAATAATCACCATCGAAAACACGGCCGCTGATGTCAAATTCACACTTAACGAAGACCTGATTCAAATTCATGGCTTGATATTGGATGACATTGAGCAAGCGGAAGCTGATGCAAGACTTGAGGAAAACGCGACGGTGGTCGTATCTATGCAAGATATTACTCCTATTGGTCAGGAGAAGCGGAAGCTGTTTAGCAGAAAAGTTTCTATGCTACAACTCGGACGCTGGTCCAATTCGGAAAAAGGAAAACACACCGATCGCAACACTCCCAATGGCGCCAATCTTGAAAGAACTGCGATGCTGAACAGAACTCTTTCGTTTACGAGGCGGGATCCTTCGGTCGGATCGAATCTGTCCAAGCAATTGGATGATAAACTTTCCAACTCTGACAATGAAACTCCACAATAAAACGGTTGCCTTGCAAATATTTGTGCCTACTAATGTAGTTATTTGTGTAGCTTCGCATCCTTTCAAGACAAGAATTAATTATGTAATTTGAGTAGAGGTTGCCCTTCTGCTGTCCTCTCTGACTATGTTCGCACAACTTTAGCTTAGGTTCCTAAGGTCTCATTCACGACCCAATTTTACTGTAAAATTCATAAACTGATTTTCAATAAAATTTTGAATTCGACAAAATTTCGACGGTATTGTAATTAATTTGTAAAAATAAATAAAGCAAATTTACAGGTTAATATAACTTATTTAGTAACTTAAAACATCCTCAACCCATCATTATTTAAGTTAGGACACACTTACTTCGGGGTAGTCGGGCTAGACTAAACTAACTTTGCGCTACTTATAATTACGTTATATATAATTATATTGATTGAAATTAAATTTTATTGAATTAACTTGAACAGAACTCGATAAATATTTACAAGCTCTGAGCATGCTTTTGCACGACGCATTCTTAAACGTTCTGAAAACGTTAATGCAAATCGGCAAATTTCAAAAATCCGTTAAAGAATAAAAAAAATCTGCTGTAGAAGTAAAGTCAATTTTAATCTTGTATGAAACTAGTAGAAAATCTTTAGTTATGCAGAACTTTCAAAATTTGATTACAAGTTAATATATCTTTGGCTACAAGTTAATTATTAAATTACTTTCAATATAGCTCACTGCCCGTAGTCCGGGGGATCCTGCCTTCTCCTAATTTGGGTAGGTGCCGGGCTCGAGTCCCGGTGGGAGCACAGTAAAAATATGGTGGTGTGGTAGTGGTGAGTGGAAGCTTGGAAAGTTGCGGTCGTGGAGGTTGAGCGTGGGTTAGTGTGTGTATGGTGGTATCAAATAGCAATCGAAGTTTTTACTTACACCTGAATATTTATTTAGTAATTGTTGATACTGATACTAAGCTATTCCGCTTTATTCTTACTTTTGTTGCAAATATCAAGGAGGTTTATCTTGATCGTGTGGATGAAAGCGATTTATGTTACCAAAGCATTTGGTTTGCTAAAGTCTTTGAAGTTTCAAATTTTAGATCACATATTAAAGCGAAAATCTAGCTACCATGTAGCTAAATTTATTTTGCATTGTATTCCTCATTACTATTCTAGTCACGTAAGCGAAAAATTTATCAAGTAGTGCTTGTTTAAATTTCATTCAAACTTTTTCTACTTGCACAACTAGACGCCAACTCTTGGGAGAAAAGATTTTCACAAACCCTACCCGACCAGCCTATACTCATGTTAAACGATAGCATAGGGGGTGTAGTCAATTCAAATTAGGAGTTTACCTAAGCTTGTGTAGTGTTTTAGTCAGGTAGGCGAATGTTTTTCAAAAATTGAGTGCTTGCATAAAGTATATTCACAGCTTTCTTTTTACTAATGTATTTTAATGTATTAGTGTGGAAAATTTACACAATACACAACCAACTAAATACTCACTTGAAAATTTGCGCAAGGACTTTTTCAGAGTTTTGAAATGCTGTCTGAAAAGACCATGATAACTTGTACTATTGAACCGTTGCAAACGCTCGTGAACCAAGTAGCGTATTGTACTCGTATGAAGAAATTGGGGTCATTTACGGGTAACAGTTAGAAAAAAGAAAGGTCAGGTTTCCTTTTTTTTCTTTTTAGAAAAATCCGATTTTTTGGGTTTGAAGGTTATTTATGGAGTCTTAAAATGGGGGTCAGGGGTCACTTGGGACATTAAAACTTGTCTAACTTTTCAATTCATGTAAAGATAGAAAAAATTCAAAACGTCGATTTTCCGGTAATGGGCAATTTTATGGGTCGTGGAATTAGGTCCAGGAGTCACCTGTGTCATTAAAACTACAACAAGTTTCCATTTAAAAGAAAACTAGCAAAAAAGCGGAAAAACCGATTTTCCAGTTTTGGGAGTCATTACTATGTCATCGAAATGAAGGGGAAGGGGTGACCCCATGCCCCCTTTTTAAAACTGACTCTCACTCTTGACCTCGAGTATATTTTACTGTAATCAGATTTTAAAAAGTTTTGCTCGTTCGAAATTTATCAGATTTAGCGAGATTTTTTTATACAAACGGACGCACAGGATATTCCCACAAAGTAGCTGATGCTATACTTAATAAATCGTGGTCAAGGGGTCATTCTGGCGGTCATTAGAAAGCTACAGAAAAATGTACCCGGACACAACTTTTGCAAGGGTCGTTTTTATATTGTAATAGAATATCCTTGAATTTGACCTTTAACCTCCAAGAGGGTCACTGGGAGTAAAAAAATAAAATTGCATTGGGTCGGATATCCGAAAATTGGTTTGAGATGTGTTGAGTAGGAGATATAAGTTGTTCCTGTTGGAACAACATTTGTATAGGATACTTTCTTTATAGTCCCCAATCTGACCCTTTGAACTCCAAATGACATTTCAAATTCAAAAGTTTTTTTTTAATTGTGTTATTTTTCTAATGTCAATTCTACTCTGTCTAGTATCCTACATCTGCTACTTTGTTGACCGTTTTACCAATGTTTATTAGACCAAACTATTATGGTCTTAAAGACTGCATTTCAAATTTCCCATACCAATACATTAGTAAAAAGAGAGCTGTGAGTATACTTT
The DNA here is from genome assembly GCA_034694865.1 of Bilobella braunerae. Lineage (NCBI taxonomy): Eukaryota > Metazoa > Arthropoda > Collembola > Poduromorpha > Neanuridae > Bilobella > Bilobella braunerae. The sequence goes on from JAQFYP010001214.1 coordinate 5,084, forward strand.
TTGCAAAACAATTGCCTACCTGACTAAACCACTACACAAGCTTAGATAAACTCCTAATTTGATTTGACTGAACCCCCTATGCTAGCGTTTAACATGAGTATAAGCTGGTCGTGTAGGGTTTGTGAAAAAAATTTCCCCCAAGATTTGGCTTCTAGTTGTGCAAGTAGAAAGTATGAATGAAATTTAAACAAGCACTACTTGATAAATTGACAGCTACGTGACAAGAATAGTAATGGAGAATGCAATGTAAATTGAATTTTGCTACATACTAGCTATATTTCCGCTTTAGTATGTGATTTAAAATTTCAAAACTTTAAAAACTATAGCAAACAATCCACTAAAAAGTGCAAGTTCAAGTTACCCATAAGTTGTTACTAATGGGTAACAACTTATTATTAATTGTATTTGCAATTTTACCCTTTTTAAAATCTTTGTAACAAACCATTTTTGTTTATTGCTATTTTTACATTAGACCGAAGTCGTTACCGCTCTTCAAATTTGAATATTCCCTGCACGGCCTCAGTCACATCAATCTTCTGGAGGTAAAGCACGGTGTTAAAACAACTTAACCATTTCCTAAAAAGTTTTTATTTAATTACAAAACAAGGCCTTTTGACAGACTTCAAACAATCCTCACAGAATCCTCGTGTGCAAGTCCAACCTCGAAATATCATTCTCATCTACAACGTCGTGCAAGACTTTATTTTGAAATTTGAAGAGGAGAGCAAGTAAAGTAAACAATAAACGTTTTGTATAAACAATGTTCTAATATAATCAATCAATCAATTTATTGATATATGGCAAACCCAGATCAACATGTTAACATTTCTGTGTTAGAGAATTCAAGAGTATAAGTTAAGATTACCAATTACATTGGTAATCAAAAATTAAATTAAATTAATTAAAAAAATGGTTAAAATACAGAAACATCGAGGTCACATTACTATAAAAGAAAACACAGTTGGTGGTGGTTGGCGATGATGAGTCGTCCGGCTTCTACAACACCATCTTTTTTCTGGTGCTTTTTAGCTGAAGGCAATTTGGCCTAATGGTGATACGCGTCGAAACTAACCTGAACTCGAGCATGAACGTCCCAGGTTCGAATACTGCCAACTTCAAATTTTTTTTAACTTTTTTTTTACAATTTGCTTTTTGAAATGGCTGAAGAACTTCGTCCTAATTATACCGTTAATTCTATAATTGTGATTTCAATTAGTCAATTATGACTAACAATTAAGAGTAATTAAATTTTGAAAGTTGAGTTTTACATGTAAATGGGGGTTCTTACGTACGCTGAAGCTGAATATGACATCCAATTTGCTCGAAACCAATTTATAATTAGTTAATTATAATTAACAATTAAGAATAATAACTTTTGGAGGTTAAGTTTTACATGTAAATGGGGGTTCTTGTACGCTGAAGCTAATTATGACCTCCAATTTGCTCATAAACAATTTTATATTAGTTAATTATGATTAACAATTAAGAATAATTAAGTTTGGAGGTTAAGTTTTACATGTAAATGGGGGTTCTTACATGCGCTGAAGCTAAATATAACCTCCATTTAGCTCAAAAACAATTTCTAATTAGTTAAATATGATTAAAATTAACAATAATTAACTTTTGGAAGTTGAGTTTCACACTGACTCAAAAACTATTTCTAAATAGTTATTTAAATAATTAATGAGTACTCCCGTCTTGGGACGGGCTTCTTTACTAGTTTGTTTAGATTATTCAGTAGGATGATGGCTTGAAAAGCAGAATTCAAAACAAATGCACTAATGTCCTTTTAGAGTCGCAGGAAATGTTTGGCTTTGTTAGAGCCGCATCCTGTGCAATGACTCTCAAAAGGGCAGCAAGTGCATGAGGGAGTCACATCAAAAACACAATGCTTTAGAAAAATACGAGCTGGAGTATCGGCCAACGGCATTGGATATAAAGACGTGGTACATCTTGTCGTGATCAAGGTAGGTTGTAGTGAGGGAGTTAATTGATTGGTCGAAAGCAGTTGTTGGAGGAGGAAATAAGTGGTAGGTTGTAAGATTTGCTCTTTTTTTGATCGCTTGAGAGACATTCCATTAGGACGTGGTGGAAGGATAAACGGGAACCACAAAACTTACAAGCTTTTTCTTTAAATGAGCCCAAGCAATTTCTACTGTTGAGGAGACTGTTGTGGTACAGTCGAAGCTGAGCAATTCTCGTCACTATAAATATTGTGAATTAATTTAGGAGGTAGTTTTTTTGCCGTGAAGCTGCTTCCGGTTAGTTTGTAGTAGTGGGGCAAAATACGGGAGGGAAAAATTTCGGCTTCGTGAAACCACTCAGAATTTAATGACACTTTTTTTTGTAGACTAATTGAAGTATTCTGAACACGAATATGAAAATTTTTTTGTCCGGAAATTAAAACCAAAAAAGTTATGAATTTTTGAAAAGTCCAATTTCATGTTTTCATGTTAAATGCATGGAAAAAAAAATTTTTGCGAAAATTTTATAATTTTATTTTTTTAACCTAAACTTAAACCTAACCTAAACCTAAACATAACCTAAACCTAAAAATCTAAACCTAAACCTAAATGAAAAAAATATTTCAATAAAAAGATTTTTTCCATGCACTTAACATAGGAATTTGAACTTTTCGAAAATTCGAACTTTTTTGTTTTTCAATTCCGGAACAAAATTCCTACAGATTTGAATTCAGCATACTTCAATTAGTCTAAAAACTGGATTTCATGTCAATCTGAGTGGTTCCACTAAACCGAAATTTTACCAATGGGAGTTCTTTGCAGAATCCAGATCAGCGTCTCCCAGCTTGTTTCAAAGTCTCCTTAAGAAGTTTCCTTTGTTGAGACATGCTAGTTCGTTAGAACTTTGAAACCACAGCCACTCCTGGCTTACTTGAGGAAGGTAGCGTTTCATTTGCAGGCACCAGTTCTGCTCGTTTGTTTCCCCTCTGAAGGAAGCTGTCCTCATGTCTTTATAGGCGGCGTGGGGCAGTGACAAAGCATCGGAGGTACGAAGAAACCTGCACCATTGTTGATAGTAAAGCTAAGTTACCTCAAACTTGATTGGCGATATTTCAGTTTCTAGTCGGACAAAGTAGCGTGGGGAAGAAATGGGAATCCCGAGTGCATTCAGATACCTTTGCAGTACCTTTTCCAAGGTATCACAATGTAGTGACCCCCAAATTCCAGCACTGTAGTTTAATAGAGTGCATGATTGAGTGGAACAGCTTCGTAATTTTTTCCAAGTGGAAACAGCGTGGGAATTTTAGGGTTGACCTCAATATGTCCTTTGTTGATTGCTTGTTCTGCATGTTTTGCAAACTTTCCAGTTGAAGAGAACGTGACACCTAGGTAAGTGTATTCGTTTGCGGAGTCGATTTCGACACCTCTCCGGAAGAGTTTCTGTAACCTTGGGATTCTACCACTCTTCGAGAAGACGACGACCTTTGTCTTAGCTACTTTGACCTTTGACTTCTAGCAACATGGATTTGAAAAAGTTTGAGGCGACTGTTATCTTGCTTGCAGAGACTCATGGAAACCGGCAACTAGTACTAGGTTGTCTGCAGAGAAGGTGGTGTATGATCAAGCTAGCTGGTTGAATGCCGCCAAGCTGTACCTTTTCAAAAGCCTCTGATAAGCCTTGCTTGTACAAGTTGAAAAGGGCGGGGCTGGCTGATTTACCTTGGAGAACTCCTTTACCGATTGGGAAACTTTCACTTGTACACTGCGGCGTGCAGATGCCTGTGAGTAGAGTGACTGGAATATACGGATGAACTCATACGACACTGCGCATTTTATCACTATAAATTCTATAAAAATTCTAATATAAACAAAATAATAAATATTACATTATCATTGTTTATTTGTGTTAGTGTCAAGTGTGAGCTACGCAAGTTCATGGCCCCGCACGTGAATCGTGTCCTTGTGGAACATATTTACAAGAGAATTTTCAGTGCCATAAAGCTCTCCAGGAGAAATCCCAGACTGCTGGAGAGCTTCATTTCTGGAGAACAGGCCATGGACCTCAAGGCATATGTACCCTTTCTCTAGGTACACATTGTGGTATAAGAATACGTGCCTTGTTGCACGTGCACGCGCACGGAACGGTCTCAAGATTATTCTTGCGGACGTCCGATTCTGTTTTACTTAAAAAAACATTCGCTTAGTAAATGAGTTTTTGTGTTCACCGCACGACTAACGGACAAGAATGTTCGAAGGTTATATGTATTAACGACTAGCGGAGTCATTGCCAGAGTTCGTCGACCTCGACCAGCGGTAAGATGGGAGTGTGGACGGGAGTCCAGAAGATGTGCGTGCGCAGTCTACGGGAGGCAGATTTGTTTGTGAGCCTTTTTGGCGGGAAAAACATCACGCCCTCGGACATCATCACCCATTTGAAATTGGTGGAGCAACTCGCTCACTTCCACGAGAGCATGGTAAGCAAGCTCCTAAGTTCATTTCATTTTTACTTCAAACTTTAACACTTTAAATACTTCAAACTGAAAAAAAAACAACTTAAAACTTAAAAAACTTTGAACTTAGCATCTGAAAGACTACAAACTTTAAAAAACGAAAATTTAAAAATTTGTAAGCTTAAAACTTTAAAAACTTCAGGCTTTAAAACCTTCAAACTAGACCAAACTTTAACATTTTAAAAACTCCAGAAAGTTTGAAAACTTAAAATTGTAAAAACTTAAGATGTTAACTTTAAAACTTTAAATTACAGAAACTTCAAATAATTAAAATTTAAAACACTTTTAGCAAGTTAAGTTATTATAAAAGTAAAACTTTTTTTAAATAAGTTTTAAAAAGCACTTTTTTTTAGATTGTTTAAAAAAGGAAACGTTATTTTTTTAATTTTGTTTGAAAACCTTTATTTTTAAACAGGAGTGGATGTCGGAAGTGGTTGGATCCGTTGAGGGCGTTTCTGTCAACGGAAACGAAAACGTTACAAACGAAGAAGTGGACGAATTGCTGGGTCGAATTGCAAAGTTAGCGGAAAATTTCAAACAACTCGGCTCCACCTCCCTCCTCATTTTGTATTTGGAGGTAAGTGTTTTTTTTTTCTAATAAAAAACAAACAAACAAAGCAATCAAGCAACAATAAAAAACAAATAAAAACAAAAACAAGGCAAATATAGAAGCCAACCTCAAAATCGTCCTCGAGCTTATTTTTTTCAATTTTGAAGTAATTTTTCGCTTTACTTCTGAACTCTTGAAATTAATATATCACTACCGCCAACTTTTTGTATACCCAACTCTTTTCGACTTTCTCAATCAGCTCAGTTGACGACATATACGTCGTCACTTTTCGAAAAAAAAACTCACTTCCGCTCAACCTTGATATTGTTGCCTCTGAGCTGAGCTATTTTTTTTATCCAAAAGTGCTTACAATTGTGTCCTGGGCGGAATTGAGTGAGATAGTCAAAAAGAGTTTGGTATACAAAAAGTTGGCGGTAGCTGTATGTAAGAAGATTGATAGCTGGAGTGAATAACGTCAAGCCCAAATAAGAAACTAAGTTTTGATCACATTAAGGGAATTTTTTCTAACAGATATTCTCGGCTTGGATAGCTCCAAATTCTGGGGTCTTTTACATATATAGTGACGGCGGGAATATTGTTACTACGGGAAGCTGCTAGCACCAAGCGTCGCGAAGCGACGCGGTACAACTAGTTGCTTAATAAGTGCTTTTGTAGTGAAAACTGACCCAAAAAGTCAGATATCAAGTTAATCGTCGACCTAGTTTTTTTTATCTAACTTATCTACTGACCTTCTCCTTGGCTTATTAGTTTTAAAACTTTTGGGATTTTGTCATGCAGTTAGTTTTAGTTTACCTTATATTGTATTTTAATGGGATTTGAGTTTGTACACAAAAATTTGTGATTTAATTTGTTGATTTATTTAACTTGAGTTCAGTTAAGTATTAATTTTGTTTAAATTATTGTACGGATTTTTACTTGAGAGTAAGATGTTATAAGATTTAAAATTTCAAGAACACGCATGTTTGCGGCAGAAAAGTCCTGGTTTGATTACAATTTAGAAGATTATTTCACCTTGGTTCTACGAATTAGCACGGTTATCTACACACGCAATGTTAAACATATATATATTAAGTCGCGATGTAGAGGCTGTTTGCACGCTCTGTCTGTTCGTCCGTCTTTCTTATTCATTACTTTATATATTTATATACCGATGTATAATTTATGCTAAGTTTTATCGCTCAATTATTGTTTCATTTATCAAAGTCAGCGATTTACAATATATAACAAACTACATTAAACGCAGTACTCATCGAAATACTTATGCACTAAAAATAATACGCCATGTATTTTCTAAGTTCATGAAGATTTTTGATGAATTTTTATGCCGAACCTACAGTAAGACTTAAGAAAATAAAAGGCTTCTACTAACAAAAAAAATTGGTAACACTACCTAAAAAATTAAAAATTTGCAAGCCAGAAAAAGCACTAAAATTTTTAAATTTGTAATATTTTGCGTTAAATAAAATTCAAAATTGAACATATATTGATTTGCATATGGCAACCCTTACTTTTTCACAGGGTTCCCGGTTTTTTTGGTTTTTATTAAATAAACCAAAAAAAACTGGGTTTTTGGTTTAAACCAAAACTTCAAATAGACCATATGATATTCGTCAGTGTGAGGTTGACCTGATGTGTCAATTGTGATAATGACATGTATCTCCCTCCTGGGATAACTAAATTTTGTCTAGAAGCGATAAATTTAGAAAAAGTACAGTTGATTTTTGCCAAAATCCATTCTCGAAAGCTCAACGTAACGTTTTTACTTAAAAATTTATTGGCAAAGCTTCATTCGTGAGCAAGATATGCCTTTAGTTTGGTAAACGATCGGTGAAATTTTGTTCAAAATTTCTAATTTCACTAGTTCTTGTGCGATTTTAACGCTATTTTTCGCTTTGGTTTAAACCAGGACACCCTGCTTTTTCATTTATTGAAAGGCAAAGCAGGCGGTAATCAATACTTTGTTTGCTCGTGTACAATAAGTATCTTAGTCACGTAGGTCGGTAGGAACGAGATGTTTAAGTGTTTTAACGTTTGTACTACACTTTTTAGCAATTAACGTAATTGCCAAAGTGGCGTGACCCTGCATGGAAATCAAGGCTTGAAACTCCTTCTCAAAACGCATTAGGATGAAGTGTTTCAAATTCACGCAATTGTTTGAGCAAATAGAAAACATATAAATCTCGAGCATACGTACGTTTAGCACAACAGTTTAGTAGTATCGTAAGGTCGGTCACAATATAAGCTCGGTTAGTCGGTTAACCTGATTTTGCTGAGAAAATTTTTGCTTAAAACTGAAAGGTCATGGGTCAATTGAGCGCTGACCTTAAAATTTACGACCAAGAATTAGGCAAGAAAGTTAAGAAAGAGTCGTGTTGCAGTAGCCCTTGTTGCTGGTATAATCCACCACAGGATTCCCTACTTGTTGAATATTTTCAAGAAACTTATTTGCATGGTCTGAAATTTGTTGGTATGAAGCAACTACAATAAAATATGTATAATTGTATTGCACAGTCACAAAAATCAATTTTTACAAACTAAATTATTGAGTACCTATCATACGGCTAGATAAACTAAAATAAATTTTTAACAATTTTTCACTTTTAAATTTTGCAGCACAACCCTCACGACATCTCTTGGAACGCATATTCTGGAGTGTTGCTTTCATCGCCGGGATGCTAGCAGCAGGATATTTAATTAGCGACGTTTGGCGAAAGTATCAAACAAGTCCAGTTATTTTGGCGTTTAATCCACTTGACCTCTCAATTTCTGAAATTCAATTTCCGGCAGTTACAATCTGCAACATCAACAAAGTTCAAAAAAGTTTTGCCGAAAAAGTTGGACGGTAAAGTAGCTTTCGCTACGCTTCCGCTACTTTATAGTTTCGTTTTGTCTGTCCGTCCGTCTGTCCGATTACCGCGATTATCTCACGAACTACACAACCTATCTCAAGTTTGTTTGCGGATATAAGTTTCTTGAGGTCGTGTCCAGTTCAAGTTTATTTTAGTTTGACCAGAAGTGACCCCCTTGGGGAACAAAGGTGAAGGTCAAAGATATAATTCTATAACAACATGGAAAAAGACCCTTTACAAAAGTTGTTCCTCTTTTATAGGGGAACAAAATTTGTATAGGACACTTTCATGTGGCCCCCATTGACTCCCAAAATGACCCCATTACCTGAAAATGACCTTTCAAGTTCAAATACTACTTTTGCATGAATGTTTTGAATGACCCCAGAGCCCCCTTGTGACGGAGATAACCCCTTGACCTCAAAATGACTTCGTATCAACCTCTACATTTGCATGAAACGAAAAGTTATGATAGTTTAAATGACCACAATTACTACCTTGACCTTATACTGACCTTTCAAGGTCAAACTCAAGTTTTGCTTGAAACAAAAAGTTATGATGGTATAAATGACCCCAGAGCTCCCTTAACCCGAAAATGACTCCTTAACCTCAAGATTACATTTCAAAGTCAAACGCTACTTTTGCATAAAACGAAAAGTTATAATGTTTTTGATGATCCTAAAGCCTCCCAATGAAAATGATCTATTGAGTTTTTGCACTTGGCTACGATAAGCTCAGACGCTACCATTTCCCAATTTCTGGTTTTCATGCCAATAGTTTTTATAACTTTCTCATAGTCTGTCTAATATATTCCGTCCAACATTCTTATTTCCGCTACTTTGTTAACCTTTTTACCACAGTTTATATTTTTTCAATTTAATTAATATCAAGAGTTAGAAATTACAATTTTGACTTTATCATATCTGGGCATTATTTTTAATACAATAACACGTCTGTCCTAAGACATGGAAGGTAATTCTTTAATAAGCCAAAGAACTTTAAGTATTTTTAAAATAATTTCACTTGTGTTATATAATTCTCAAAACTGTAACTGAGAGAGTGCTGCACGGTTTTACAATTCTAAGTTTTCTTCGATTTTTATTTGCTAGAGCACTTTAATAGTAAAATTTGTATTTTGTAAGACGTAACTTTTTTAATAAACATAGGAGATTGGGTGCTGGTCTTAATGTCAAAGCGCAGCAAGACTACTACGTCATGAATTCAGTTTGTACCGCACAACCGACTTTTGCAAAAAGAATTCCCGAAGGCAAAAAATTATTCTTCAATGAGTCGTTAATGCATCCGCCAAGGAACGATTCTGTGAACTATGTCGCTGACTTTTTGTACCGAGTAAGTAATAATACTATTACCATTTTTATTACAGTAATTAATTAGCTGCTGAAATTATTCACCTCACCCTAATCAGCCTTATAAAACGCTCGGTATATTTTCCTACCCAGGCATCACAACCTTGTACTGAAATGTTGCAACGCTGTAGTTGGTCAGGCACGGTTGTTGACTGTGACAAGATTTTTTTTCCGGTTATTACGGAACTCGGGATTTGCTGCACATTTAACCTGATGCCACTATCACTTCTTCTCAAATTGTAAGTAAACATGAATTCTTAATCCCAAATAAAATTAAGTTGAAATTTAAGTTAAAGTCTATTTGTAGTCCAAAAACATTCGAAGCTAAAGTGAGTGTTGAGGAAGAAAAGAATTTGGACGCAGAAAAACAGAATTGGGCAGTCTTCAATACAACGCAATTACCGGATGATGTCACAAGCAAACTGAATTTTCCACGACGTCAATTTCAAGCCGGGCAAACGCACGGATTGTCACTTCTGCTTTTTCCTGATTTAGATAACTATTTCTGCACGGCATCAGACTCCACTGGATTTCGGGTATAAGAAGTTAAAATATAACTATGTCTTTGTCTGCTTTTTGAAATGCACAGAGCGTTTCATGTTGAGTGTTAGATAGTTTGTTGATAGATAGAACAACCGATACGTGTTGTTAGCAAAGTTCCAATAAATTTAATATCAATACAATATTGAATACTATTGAATTTAAGTTTTTTTTTTATTTCATTCTTTTTTGTAATTTGAAATTATTTTTTAATAGAAAAGCATGTTTATAGGTTGCATTTCACTCGGCCATTGAAACGCCTCACGTGACCGAATTTGGCATGGCTGTTCCGCCGGGTACGGACATGTACGTTGAGGTTTATCCAGAAGTAACCATGACAGAGTCAATTGTGACGCAATTTCCAGTTGTAAGTATCATGTAATACGTCATGTTTTATTATTGATTGTAATTGCAATGTAATTAAGTCCATAACTTGGTTGTCAATAGTTAAAATAAAAATTTAAATATAACGTTACTTAACTTTTTTTTTAAATTATTGTTGCTAACAGTCTGATCGCCACTGCTACTTTCAACAAGAGAAAGAGCTGAAATACTACAACTATTATACACAACTCAACTGCATTGATGAGTGTGAGTCAGATTTACATCGAAACAAGTGCAATTGCTCTTGGTTTTATGAACCACGTGAGACTTTTCATAAAATTAAAAATTCAAAAATCAATTTAATTTGATCAATGCTTTTTAATTTAAAAAAAAATGGATATGCTTTTAGGAGACCAATCTACATTAGTGTGCGTACCAAATAACGCTACGACAGGCTGTAGTGCCTGTCTTAAAGGTGAAAATTTAAAAAACGGAATTCTCGAAAAACTTTGACAATACTTTTTTCTTAAATCACAGAAAAGTTTGCCAAGGAGCAAAATTTTAGTCAACGCTGTTCGCACTGTCTACCATTGTGTACGCAGATTAAATATGGCATCCAGTCCTCCCTTTCAGCTCTTCTGAATTCAAGCGCACTATGGAACCGCGCAGAAGAAATTAGCCCTAAACCAAACAAGACGCCAATTTGGTACGTTTTGTAATTTATAGTTTGAGGACTTGACATAATATTTTAATACAAATGAGCTAAAAATGTGTTCTTTTTTTTTACTGAAACTTAACAGGTTAGGAAAACCCGTTACAATTTTGAACTTGTATTATGGGGACAACACCGTAGTTCCAAAACAGCGAAAAGAATTGTATGGCTCAACTGATCTCTTTGGTATTTAAAATTAATTCAATTTTACCGAATAGAAAAAATACAATATTACCCACATACAATAGTTTCAGATTGCAATTAGAGCAATCTTCATTCACTAGATTATGTGCAAATACAATTAGTACAATCCAAGAGTATGAGAAATTAAAATATAATTAGATATATATTACTAATTAACTAACTAATTATTGTGTATGTTTCTAAAAATTTATTTTCTCAGCATTAAATATTATTCGTAATATTTTATTAAATGAAAAACCATTTTATGCGAGCATAATTGATTGAATTTTTTTTGTCAAATATACTTTTGGGGAATTTGAATAACTTAAAATTATCAGGTCACACAATTCAAATAACAAAGCTTAATGTTGTTTAGGTTTGTTTGTTGTTTTTTTTAAAAATTAATGCTAATTACATTAATGTTTCTTGTTTCTAGCAAACACTGGCGGTCTCTTAGGACTTTGTCTT